>BQKZ01002208.1:47532-70713 GCA_036244855.1 Temnopleurus reevesii | reverse complement strand
TTATGAAATATTGATTTAATTCATGGGCGATTTGCTTAGCATCATTTATTTCTCCTGAATCAGTAGTCAGAGAAGTAATTTTGTTCTTTTTCTTCTTTCGAGGAATGAGCAAATTAAGACATTTCCATGTTTGACTTGAGTTTCCATTTGAATTATAAATGTGTTCTTGGAATTTTTGCTTTTTATTCAGCTTTATTTTCCCGTTTACGTAATTTTTCATCTTTTTATATTTATTCCAATCTTGCACATTTCCACTCTTTATTGCAGTCTTTTTAAGATAATTTCGCTCATGAATTAATTTCAATATTTCTGCATCAATCCTGACAGCATTCTATAGAGTGACATGTATGATGATACTTAATTGAAGAGAGTTCATCAGTTGTCTCACGATGTGCAAACGTAGAACGTTAGTATAGTGACGTTTCGGCTGCTGTATACTGGTAGTCTTCATCAGACTATATTGAAGATATACTACGCTGCGCGCGCCTTATATTGCCACGGGAGAGGCAAGCACTAATTACTTGGTTCTTGGGCATTATAATCAACATCACATTTGCTAATAAGCCAACGGAAAATGATTTTTACTTGGCATTATCTAATTAATTTCTAACTGAAACGCCCTAATCTTTTATTTCGCCACACTCTTAATATATTAAATCATTATGTGTCAACGAAATAAATGTCATGCCAAAGCATTTTTATTTTGGTTAATGACAATGACGATAATGGGCACATAACGTTTTGAAGTAAAGCTATTATCATGCATTTGTCCCATTCATCACTAATTCACTGCAGGCTCGTGGCGACTGTTTTTACAGCATTTCCAAAACTATAGAAAGTGAACAATTACAGTACCAGGTGCTTGTAATGCAGGCGTCTTGGATTCGACAGCCTCTAGTCACGAGAATCGTTTAGCGATAATTCATCCAGAAACATGCAAAATTAGAATGATTAGAGAAACAAGGCTGTTTTATGGCGCTGTTAAAGCCCATTGCATTAAAAAATAATTGTCCAATTTTGCAAGTTTTCGGGTGCATTCACTGAGTATCTAAATATCAACGGTAAAAAAGGGATTTAGAATAGTCATTAATATAAAATCATGTCATTTAAAATTGTTTCCGATTGTGTTGCGCATTCGCGAATTAAGAACCAGATGACAGACTATTTGATAGTAATGAAATTACTATTTCTTCCCCAAATCGACAACCATCCCTGTTTATTTCTAAAGTATTTCAATCAAATATAATGTTATAGCTTTCACTTTTTTCAACATGATTGTGCTCAAAAGCGTAGGGAAGTCATTTTATATAGATATCAAATTTTGAATGTTCATGGTGTTGCTAATTTGGGTATTTATGATATTTTTTAAATTTCTATTTTTTGTAATTTTCCATTTCAAACGGTAACAATCACGGTGTTCATATTTTGCTTTTATTTCTTTTCTATATTGCGTCATTCATATGTAACTTGTTTATTCGTCCTGAGAGGGTTCACAGTGATTTGGGGGGAATTTGTTTGTCAGGATCTCCGATTCTATGCCTACGGTCCACCATTTCAGTAATAGTGAGTTTTCGAAATTGGTTGGTTGGTGGCCTGTGGACGGAAGAAAACGACTGTGATGTGCGCATCATCTATTGCGCACAGTAGATGTGCACTCGTTTTCTATGCCGTCCGCAAGCCTTCGTTCACCGATGTGGGAAACGCACTAATTATGACAGCCTAAAACTTTCGCCAATATTTACTCGGTCCATTCTCCAATCCGCCTCTGCTATGAACGAGGATGAATTGAACTTAGCATTGTCAAAACCTTCCAAAACGACCTTTAAAGTAGCAGAAAATCAGGTAATTTGATTTTAATCAATACAGCCGACACAGATGGTTTGATATCAGTCCTTGTTTCCCATCACTCTTCATTTACTTCTCGTCCGTTCGTTAGAAAAAAAGACATTTGTAAAGTATTACTCGCTTAGGGCTAACGGATCAAACTGTCAATTCTTCGACAGGATGGTTTCTCGCTATTAGAACTCGCAGATCTTTATAAATGCTTAATTAGTCGTCAGATTCGGAATAGGCATCCGTTAAATTGTTGGTTGCATACAAAAACGTTGTTCTTAGATCTCAAAGACATGAAATGTGCATCAATTGAGTTCAGGTGTAGGTGGTTAGGATGACAAACCCTTCGGATTAAAAAAAAAGGAAAATACCCTATACTTAAAATTACAAATCAATGATTACACATTTTTTATCCATTCATTCTTTCATTTTAATGTATTTATGCATACGAATATATATATATTTATATAAGTATCTATTGCTCGATTATTGCGCATACCCATGAATTATATAACAAAAATAAGATACCCTCCTAGAATGCAGGATTGCACAGATAAAATCCAACGAATCCAACAGCCAAGCCTTTTCCCTGCATATTACTGCGACCGGAAATGCATATTTCATAATTCCATAAACGATGGGCATATACGTTAACTATATACGCAATTTTTTTTTTACTGAGCCTCTCGTCCATCTGAGTTGTATAAAGCATAAAAGAGTATAAAATGCATGTTGCGGGAGTATATTCTAGCAATACATGCTGAACAAATCTCGGTTCGGCAAATTCGTACAAATAAGGTCCATCTAGACTTACTTGAATTTTCTGTGATATGGAATACTCGCAAAAAAATTGGAAACTACTTTCTTGAGAATATATTCAAAATGATTGGTTTTTCATTGATTTCTCCGTTTTCAAAATAGAATACGTGCTTTGGTGAATTTTCGGCGTGCACTTACATAAAGGTACGTGCCTCGAACTAGGTTATGTCAAGCAGTCACTTGTAGATCGCTTGCATTAACTGACACCCAGGTACACATTTCATGTCACACACCACTGTGAGCAGAAAGGATAAATGCATGGGACAAAGTAAAGAATCTCCATTCAAGCCTTTATAATAGCTGGGTGTATACACAAAATAAAGTGCCATACTTCTTATTCTGTGGACAAATGTTGAACAAGAGAAGCACCTGGGACTTTCTCTTTCAATCATAAAGCTATTTAGAATGCTTGAAAAAGTTGTTTATTTTGTCCCAATCTTTTGTCCCTTCCGCTCACAGTGCATGCATATGACTGATATCAAATCCCGACTCCTCGATTTACACATTCGAGTAAATAGCCAAGGAATGTGCAGTGTAATCTGAATTTCATTTTACAACAATTATGTACATAAATTTCCAGGGAAAAGACTTGGCTGACGTTGAATTGGCATTCCGCGGGACGTATGATTGTGTCATTCAAACATCTCCCCCCTGTACCCTAAATACGGAGTATACTTTGGATTCGAATACACTCTGGGAATACTAGGTTATAACGTTTAAAACAACTAGCTTGGGTGTTTGATTGAGTCTTGAGAATAAATGAATGTGAGATGATCACTATAGAAGCTCTTGTTTCTTGACCCTCCATCTCTTTTCAGTATATGTCTTGAAATGCATCAATTACCGCTCTTGTTTTCTTCGTAAACCTTTTAGGCAAATTGATGACATCTATGTCATTTTACTGACATCTGCCTAATAAAAGTCAGTGTTATAAAGCCATTCATCTTGGTCTAACGGAAAGGTTTTCTTAAGAGCTTTATATTGACCAAGCTGCACAGTTAGCTTCCAACTCATACCTTTGCGTTTTTAGCCTGCGTCGGCCCAACGTTTTCAAAAATAAAATCGCTCCCCGGACGTAGGTCATACGGAGGACTGACGGTCAGCGTACGCTCCTTGAGCGCAAGCCGAACACCAGTCTACCGTCTGACATGTCTGATCCGCGTACGTTGTGCGTCTAGGGAGCGTTTTTAATTTCTGAAAACGCTGGGCTGAAGCAGGCTAAAAGCGCAAAGGTGTGAGTCGGCCTTCACCTAGGATGTAAATGCGTCCTAAATTATTATCTGATAGCACTTCACACCATCGTATCTTTAGCGTGTTGATGTTAATCATTTACAAGAACACATTGTTTTGTGGTTGTGGTAATGGGTTACATATAACCTGTCTTCATAGCAAAAATAGGCCAAGTATAATTGGCAGTTCTGTGTCGAAATTTCAGCGAAAATCACTAAATTCGAATAAATGTGTATTAGGCATTTCGTCAGTTTTCGTAACTTTGAAAAGTGTCAATTTCCAATCGTGTCAGTTATTTAACATTATCAATTTCATTTTGCCAACATCTTTAATGCAGGAGAACTTGCAATTTTACGTTTTTAACCAATTTAGTATATCGACTACATTTCGAGTGCATGCCTACCGCATTATTCTTTATAATATATAAGCTAATTCGGTTTGAAAATAAGCGTTGATCGGACATGAAGTCTATCAATTTTTAATTTATGCCAATAAATAAAGTTTACAGTGGACGGAGCAGATGCCAATTTAATCACAGAACTTTGAACAAATGTATTTGAGCGTCATTATTTCATAATTTGTGTTACTTTTTAATTTCTAATTTTTTTTTTATGATACTCTGTTCTGAAATTATTTGGTCCCCTGAATTAGTTTGTACTATTTTTAAAAGTTTTATTTCGGCTTTGTTGCTCCTTTTTTGTATCAGCTGAAAACTGTTTCTTTCTTAAAGCTGTAAATAAAGAAATGAATAATAGAAAACCTAATGATCGATGGAAAATACACAATTGCCATTAGCACTTATCTGGTGTTGGAAGACTTTTAGCCAGTGAAAATCTAAGGAATGCTAGTCTGACGTGGCACTTGGACTGTTTTCCCGCCAACCTTTATTTTCATTGGCTCTGTAACACAAAAGATGCAATTGAACTTACGATACATATCAATCGTAATTCTATGGCAAAATGTGTATCAAAGAGATCTGATTAATTGCAAAATTAATCATGTTACAGGCCTCTGGTCTATTGTAACACAAAAGAGGCAATTGAACTCATGATATATATCAATCGTAATTCTATGGCAAAATGTGTACCAAAGTGATGCGATCAATTACAAAATTAATCGTGTCTATATTAAAGATCCCTGGTCTATTATCCGATACCTTTGGTTTGTACCCTGCTGTTCACCGTATAACTGTGAATGGATACCGTCCAAGACTAATCTCTCGAAAGTATCCCAACAGTCAGAGATTAATTACACTGGAGGCCATAATGGGAAATACATGTCCTACTGCCAAGTTCAAACGGTTAAGATCTATACCAAAGAGGTTCCGAGTGTTTGGCTCATTGTGCACGTCCATTCTCAAGTTGTATGGGCCCCTTCTTTTTCAAGAATGAAGAGTTTGATGAAGTTTGACATTTTCTCCCTTATTCAATATAATTGACAAATCTATATGGCTGCCATAGGCTTGTTGGGGCACTGATTGCCCTCATTGCAGAGATCGTAAGGCCGAGTCACATATTTTGTGATGCGCAGTGTATGTTTTAACAGTATGCTTAGGACCCAGGAAGGAGGAGGGGGGGTGACAGGTTGCCCTGGGGACCATCCCCCAAAAGAACCCCCCCCCCCCAAACCCCCCCAGATTTGGGGGAAAAAAAAAAAAAAAAAAAAAAATCAAGTATCGTTGGACCACAAACTTTGAAGTGGGGATTATGGAAATGATCGATTCCCCAAACTCAAATATCTTCTTAAGCCACTGTACGGTTCCACCAAAAGCTGAAATTCGCAGAGGATAGTTAACATGGTTAATGCTGATAATATTATGTGCGCCCTTCGAACGTAAATCAGCGCATTCAACTTCAGCTTACTGTGTGCACTGCGAATTCATGCGCCTGGGACAGCAAATAAATTCAATTTACGTAGGTCATACCATTGGCAATGTACGCAAACACGTGACTGGGCCTCGATATCTATGTCATCGATTGTCATGGCTATGCCAGGGTCAATGTTACCCCAAAGAAAGGGAACATCAGCTCATTGAAAATCGAACTTTGCCACGGGATATACCCCGGGAGACACAGAGAAATGAAGAGGTTTGCATATACATGACTCTATCAAAAAGATAATTCGTTGTGACAACCGATCTTATATATAGTGGCAAGTGAGGTGAAATGATGCTTAATTGACTCCACTGGTGTATGGTGGAGCAGCAAATTCCATTCAAGCGGGAGATGCGATTGTGCTTATTCGAGAAAAATGCATGCACCCCACTTTAAGAGAATTCATCGCACCTCGTTACACCCTTATTTTTTATCAAGATAAATCGCAATGAAGCATATGATGTAATCGTCCAATTGATGAATCATAGTGAACTTTGTCAAGACAACAACCACGGTATAAAACGAGGATGAAAAACATTAAGTGATTTACATAACATGCTTAAACTCTTTGAAGGTCTATCTTTTGTTAGAACAATGAGGAGAAGGTTGTAAGGCATACAGGCGCGTAGTAATGGGATGGCGGAGAGGCACCCCCTCCCCATAAGAACATGGGAAAGGGGCAAAATGCATGAAAAATGGATGGATGGAATGTCGCGGCCCCGTAAAAAAAAATGGTGTCATCCGACTTATCACTCCTATAAATGACGAATGCTAATCAAATCATCAATAGTGAATGGAGTTTACTGGTACACAATGTGTGGGTTGGGGTTAAATAAACTGTTGGGTCATTTTATGGTCAGTACCGTTAATTTTAGAAATGAAAATATACATTTACATTCACAAATCATATTACTCGTAGATTATGCGAATTTTGGTTAGACATAAAAAAAGACTTGAATGAATTGACTGAAATGAAAATCGGTCCATGGAAGGCGATGAATGACATTTCATCTTTGAGAAATGACAAAAAAGCGGTTGATCTCTCATCGCTGTTTCCAGCAGCTGTAAGTCTGTAAGCTAATATTTCTTTTCTCGAAATGTCAGTGTACCGACAATAATCCAAGATTATGACCGCTCAAATAGGCTAGGATGACATGGAAGCCCTCAGCTTATTGACTCCCATTGACAAGTCAATTTTCTCTATAGATGGGACCACTAGCGTCTTGACAAAGCAGATGCACTTTGTTTGCTCTGGTTATTGTATGAAGATGGATTCCTCATGATGACAGGAGCAATATTGGACTGTCCATCATATGAGAATGTTTTATATGCAAGATTATATGAGATTATATTTGAAAGCATTGCCTCCAAATACCCTTCTTATAAAATTGATGAAGCTTATTGCTCAGACCTACGAGTAACCCATGTTAAGATGATTCCATTTGCCAAATATATTCAATTTCCCTACTCCTTCAAGAAGACAGATAGATAGGCAAAAACGCTGAAAAGATCTGATCCTTCACCTCTGCCAATCTAAGTGTCATCAGTAATTGCTTTATTTCCCCCGATACCATTTGGTTCCTTGAGGCAACAAAACGATCCACATTTTTCTCATCAAACTCCAGGTGCATCTCAATCAACCTTGAGATTCGATATTTTCTAGATTACGAGAACCCTTTCTCAATGGTTTCCTTTGAATGCAAAGTTCGGGGTATGAATAGCAATGGAGAGAATACCGATCCCTGTGGTACCGCCTATGGTTATGAGGTATGAAACGCGGTGACGTCGGTCAAGTGCAATTTACACGAGACTCCGCGAGAATGCAATCCGTTGTGTTGACATTGACGAATGCTTATCATGAACATGATGAAGACAGGTGTGAATGTCTCACGGATTTTGAGGTTTTCTTTATCTCTAGATGCTCGATGCTGGATACGCTCATGGCATAATGCCAACCAGATATGAATCCCCAATCTGTCTATAAACGACTGGCTCTTTCAAAAACATCAATATAAATTTTATTCCACGTTTGATTTCTTTTATGTCTGACAGGTGATGTTCCGCTTGAGCCAATGAAACTAATAACAACGTCCGGGGAGCAGGCAGCAGGACATATTGCCATTTAATGGTTCAGATTCTTGAAAAGTATTCTCGTGCTTTGCAATGTACACTTTGCAAAGAATTATCTTACAGTCGTATGGAAGATAGATAGCAAATTGATACTCATATTTATGAATAGAAATGATGAATTTTGCACCATGAATATGAACTAAATAAAAAGGTTACTAATGCATCCATGACGTCATCAAAGGGGCGACCTAATTAAACGTTCCTAGTTTTTTTTCTCGTCCGTTTTTCTTCAAACCATTCTTTATTCTTCTCATCATTTTTTTGTGTTCCTGTAAAAAAAAACATATTTTTTATGAGATGGACTCTTCTTTTAAATTCTTATTCTTACCCAATGCATCTAAAATGCCATTTGTATTTGGCGCACAATCTCGTCGGTATAATTCATCATAGAAAAAAAAACAATAGCAAAAACAAAGCCAAAGAAATCGAACGTCTTCATTATACTTACAAAATACTTTTAAATTCTGGATTTCCATTGCTATACAGGTGCAAAATCTACGTGAGTATCAAAATGAACCCCCATCCCCACCCAAAAAGAGAAAATAATAAAGAATGTAACACATCTGCAGACAAAACACAAACATTCCAAAATAAAGCGATTCAGTCAGACTTTTGAAATGCAAACAGCTCGTTCATTAGACCAAAAAGCTGCCAATAATATTTGATCAAGGGTGAAGTAATGTAAGAATAATTCTTATCGATTTGAATAAGAAATATGAGCGGAAAGATAACACAGACGGTTGACGAACAAGCAAAAAAGCGATCGGGTTTGGGACAAAGGACTTGAAAATATCAGCCAGCTACCTCACTACAATTATCCGAAAGGAACAATCAATCCCGAGTTGCGTCGATGTTTCTATTTGTCTTGTGTTGAATGACATTAATTATTTCGTATTCGATTGACGGTTAAATCAGTGACATTTACACATCAACGGCTGGCCAAGAGCATGTGCTTCTCGGGTGACAGGACGTTAAGGGGCCGGTAACATAAAAGAGATACGATAAATTGAAAGTTTATCGTATCTCTGTGGTGCACACTCTGCCATGGACTTACGATTAATATTTGTCGTAAGTTTACTTATATATTTCATGTTACAGCCTCAGATCTGTCAATTTGGCTCATGCTCAGTTACACGTTATCAATTCACTATGTTTAAAAGAAAGTGAAAAGTGAAAAGATGAAAAAAGAGCCAGGAGCGGACACTGATCAAAATGTTCCTGCACCCCTTGATACTCAATTATGAAAACATATATACGTCAGAGAGAATAAAAGAAAAGGGTGGGCGTAGACTTTGCCCGTTCTGTAATAGTTTCATACGAACTATAATGTTCCATAAGGAAAGGGGTATGAAACTTTACAAGAAATTGTAGTTTTAACACAGGTATCCACTTTTTGGATGGATACATTGGCGCCGAATACCCGCTTAAACTGGAATAAACATGCATTTTCGGAGCGTTTCCCATTCATATTCATTCATTGCAATCTTAAATATGAACAAAGTTCCCATCCTTAATTCAAAATTTTCTCAGCCATCTCATAGGGGCGGGGAAAGGAGGGGTTTGAGTTATGGTATGTCTATCAATTAAAGCATATTCTTTTTATCTAACCCTCAATAAATCCATTCAAAATCGCTGTAGGGGAAATCGAACATTAATTTCAGCCCCAGTCCCGGAAGCAACACGATGCAACACCACTCTTTGTTCAGTTCACAGTTAGCTAGGTGTATGCGAACAAAGTGTCGTGTTGAATCGTGTTGCTTCTGGGGCTCTATGTGACAGGGGCTTTACCTAACTTCCAATTTCAACATGAAATAGCAGCTCATGCACGCCGTACCTGTGATTATTCCTGTTTGAAAAATGGTTATTCCTATCTGTCTCGGAATATTCTCCATTTCACAGCATCCCTTTGTTTATATTCACCATACTTCATTTTCACGCTGTCCTACCTTGATTGGTAGTTTTTATCCTCCTCAAACTCAGTTTCTCATCTCGTACCCCTCCATCTCCTTCCCCGCCCGTCTTCCTCTATTTGTTTGCGGGGGTAGACAAATTAATGAGTAGAGACACTTTTCAAAATAGACAACCATCTGCGGTGTGATGAACAGTGTAGATGTTAAGGCCATCTCACACCTTTGCGTTTTAGCCTGCGTCAGTCCAGCGTTTTCGAAAATAAAAACGCTCCCCGGACGCAAGTCATACGGAGGACTGACGATAGGCGTACGCTTCTTAAGCGCAAGCCGGACGTCAGTCTACCGTCTGATCCGCGTACGCTGTGCGTCCTGGGAGCGATTTTTTATTTCTAAAACGCTAAGCTGACGCAGGTTAAAACGCTAAGGTGTGAGTCGGCCTTTAAAAGAGAGTGTTCAATCTGTCAGCATCATATCTGCAGACAGGTTTCTCAACAAGACGGTAGATTCCTTCTTGGGGGAGGAACAAGATTCTACATCATTCTGTCAGGGGGACTCACCTAAATCAAACATACGGGATGATACAAGAAATGTAACGGAAGCAGTCACCCCTACAGGCTGATTCTATCCTGCTGCCAAACTGCATTATTTCAAATTCAAACTATCAACTCTGAATTTATATTTTGTTTCATAAATGACTTTGTAAAAGTTAGATTAAGAAAAATAAGCTTCAAATTTCAAACGGAATAAGACAGTAATGATTACAGTTCGTCCGTGTTTCAACGAAGTGCCGGGAGCCAAAGGGTATTGTTGTATGAAGACAAAGAAATTCCGACATAGCAACAATTAAAAGGGTATCCCATCGAACAGCGTGTTAATTCTATAGAAGGACACGTTTCAACGGATTTGTAACTCATTTCGTGTAACAACACCCTCTGGCTTCCGTCACTTCGTGAAAACACTGATGAATTTTGTTGATATAGTTTTAGAGCATGACGTGATCAGTCTGTTGGTGTGACTGTTCTGTAACATAGATTGCAGGGGAGCCACATGAATCACAAGGTCCAATGATTAAGGATTCTCATGTCTGGCATGTACTGCAAATATTCACTTGACAAGAATTCGACATCCATATTTTGCGCGAACATTCAGGAAAGAGATCGATTTTATTTATTGTAATTTAACTCCGAAATGCGATAACATTTGGAGTTCTAACACCGGTAATAAAGAGTGTCACTATTGGAATACATTTAATTCATCACTGATGGTGTTATTCGAGCACTTCTGTGGCGCCGGGCATTATAGAGGAATCGAATAAGTCTGAACTGAACACCATAATGTGTTAACATTACAGTGTATGTTTGGGAGAGATATACGTAAGGGAAATAGAACACAATGTGAAATTATTCCGTCCCCTCAGGGCGACTGGCATTGTCGTGGTTCTGACTCTCGCCTTTCAATCAAAGGATGGAGGCTCGAATCCCACTCATGACCAGTCAAAAGTTCATCCATGTTTAGCTGCAATCGACCCAGTTGAGGTAAATGGGTACATGCATGGCAAGAATTTACTCCTCATTGTACTGTTTCAAGCTGCACTGATAAAGCCAGTGTAATTACGCTACATTTTAAAGAGCCTTGGGACTATTGACAAAGTTAATGTTAGGTCCGATAATATATAACGTATAATCAAAATTAGATAATCGATGGTGATGCCGTATTCCAATGGTTATGTTTTCGGACTTCAATCATTGCGTCACTGATTCTTTCGTCATACAAGCCACCCTTACAGTTGAAAACAACCGGGTTGCTTTATTAGTGTGCACCTACAGTCGACTTGCTATGAATCCAGTTACTTGGAAATAATAATGTAAACGATTGGGTAGGTTGCGACGGGAACTAGCAAAGTGCGATGTAATAATTCTTTATTATTAAACGACCATTAAGATACAGATGTTTACACAATATATGCAATTGATAATCACATAAATATATGCGCTCAATGTGTTAGTAGTAATAACAACTCCAAGGATCTTGTGACATCAATATTATCACAATGGTAAAACAAATAGCATTATCATTCAGTATAGGGTAATACTTTGATTAGATTAAGATGCATTCATGTATAGAAAACACGAACACCCTTTTGAGGGAGGTGAGTGTTGAAGTGTACATCATTCATGCCCCTATATTAATTTATTGCCTGATTCCAAACATGCCGAATGCTAATGAAAACTTTCCAAAAAATCAAACACAGAAGAATTATGTTGATAAACAATTTATCCAATCTACCTCTAACACGTATTCCTCTCATTTGCAAATGGAAATACAATAAATCAAGGGAAATATACTTCACGACCGATACTGTTGAGCTGATTTATGAAAAAGAAAACTTTGTCTCACACAATAATGAACGCAAAAAAACAAGAAGAGAAAGCATAGATCAAAGATAGAAAGCATAGACACACACAGCCTAATAGGGCAGTCACACTAATGGGGTGTTGTTCAAAATCAACTGCAAATCAACTGCAACTTTGCACATTTTAACGCTCATTTTCATTCACGCACGGTATGCGCATTTAACAAGACGCGCATGAAACAATGATTTTGATTGGCACGTTCCGATCAACTGCAACTTGCGATCAATCGCAACCTTTGAGCAACACCCTCTAAGAGATTGATCCCACCCTGCTCTCAAACTGCATCATAATAATTGTACCTATTACTGCGTTATTATCATGATTACGTTTTATTTGAAATCCTATGTTTGAAGGTTATTTTCTCAATATCGATTGCACCAAATTATTAAAACAAAGCCTTGAATTATAGTTCATAGCTCAAATTGAAGATAATTCAGTTCGGCAGCAGGTTGGAAAAGCCTTTTGGTGTGACTGCCTCATCAAGTCCCAGTCCATCACTTATGCGAATCATTACGATTTTTCTTCGCGAATGCAGCACTTATATTAGAGCACCTTTTTGTACAATATTGCACCTTTTGGCGGAAAGTCCCTCCACATGCACAAGAGGTATGTTTTTGCATTCTGCAGAGGGCTCATTCGAACCCGCGTCTTTGAGGATGTTGGATGGCTTATGCCCCGGTTACATAGGACTCCGGAAGCAACATGACTCAACACGACTCTTTGTTAATTCACAGTTAACTGCCTCCGAACAAAGAGTCGTGATGAATCGGGTTGCTTCCGAGGCCCTATGTGACCGGGGCTTTAGTACTAGCTTATCCGATCGTGCCATGCTCCCATGAATACACGATGGCGACTTTATAAGAAATCAAACACTGGCTCTATAACATAACAAACTGTACGCTTGCGGCTAAAGAGGGACAATATTGGACCGTTCTCTGTATCATGTTAGTATTTGACAACTTTATATCCGTTCTTTTGCTGAGCGTGAACATGAAAAGGACGCAATAGTGCACCTTTTTTTTTTGCACCGCGCTTTCTAGGTGTGTATGATATTCACAAAGGATACACGTAGCTTCATGCACCAATCTACATATCAGTACAACAACCAAATTCAATGTTATCCAATTATATGCCCTTTGGGTTCTGAAAATAAATGCAATTTACGCCTGACAAATATTATATTCTTACAGTTGTGTATCGCCTATCATTGATCACTATGTGTTGAAGTAAAAATCTCTACGCAGGAATGATGGAAATAACTTAATCTCATAAAGTGACTCATTCTTCACTTGCTCTCGGCGATATGAATTATTGAGAACATTAATGTTCATAATTAAACATTTCCAGGAAAACAAGAGGACATTGGAAATAATAAGACCGACATTTTATCTACAAGAACGGCAAAATCTATTCATGTGTTTAGTTCAGTTGAATAAATCTTGATTCTTTAATTCATAATCTTAATCGAATACGGTAACATGGATAAGGTAAAAAAAAAAACTTTTTTAATATCTTATAAAGGTGAATTGCAAAACCTATTTTTGACAAAAAAATCTTTAATCTTGAACTCATGATGTTATTTTTTTTTAATTTCATTCATTCAAGTTTTCTTTCAACGACAGGGTGGTTTCATTCAAACCACATGGCCTCCTGCTCTGCATGAGATCCTTGCAAAGACATAAAGTACCAATACATATAAAGATAACACAGAAAAACATAATAAAATAAATGTTGATCAAATAAACTGAGAGCTGGATATTCAGCTGATCAGAAAACCTGGAGATCCACGTAGAGAATATACTTTTACGGTCATGAAAACATTTTTCTCCATATTTCCCAGATTGTTCAATCATTATTTTATTTAGGCCGACCTTCTCTTGGGGAATCAGGGAGGATTACGTTCAAGCAAAAACCCAGTAAAAGTAAAATCCAACTCTGTCAGGAATCGGTTTAGGTGGAATCTAGCTCTGTCAGTCTACTGCTCTACAGACATGACAGAAGTAGATTAAGGGGCGGACCTGTTGTACGCCCTTCCCTACGTTATTGAGGCAGACTATTGTGTTNAACATTTTTCTCCATATTTCCCAGATTGTTCAATCATTATTTCATTTAGGCCGACCTTCTCTTGGGGAATCAGGGAGGATTACGTTCAAGCAAAAACCCAGTAAAAGTAAAATCCAACTCTGTCAGGACTCGGTTTAGGTGGAATCTAGCTCTGTCAGTCTACGGCTCTACAGACATGACAGAAGTAGATTAAGGGGCGGACCTGTTGTACACCCTTCCCTACGTTATTGAGGCAAACTATTGTGTTCATCATTCTTTTATTTCACGATCCATCAGATATCAGTTAAAAAAAATCCTATCCTCCTCCCAGATCTTGGGCTTCGGACCTTTGGGTCCAAACCTTCCGACTTCGACAAACCATCTTGCACAGAACACCCCCGCCCTTAGAGAAATCTGGATCTGCCCTTGGCTTGATTCAGTCTCAAAGTTCAACCTGCTTTAACTGGAATCCTCTCACCCCCTTGTGTAATACTATCCGAGCTTCGATCAACATGGACAAATATTATCATTCCTCTGACATGGCTTCATATTTTCTTATAAGAACTAAATACTCTCCATATGATTCAATTGCAGAACAAACGTACCTTCGCACAATATTGCTTTTCCTTAGGATTCTTTTTTGAGGTCTTGAACCTGTTGTATGAATTATTTGCTAATCAATAATTGGTCTTAATAGATAATAACCCTCACCCATCTAATGCACTGCAAGGAATTTCTATTGCTTTTTAGCATAATTGATGTTTTTCTTTTGACCTTGTTTAGCACTCTTTGAATAATCATCCTAAATTGTAAACTTAGCACCTGCATTAGCTTCCCAAACCGTATAGTCTGAGAGTCACTTTCTCTACTCACACAGATTGATATCGGCAGTATCGTAAGGTATCACTCAATATTGCAATCCTAGGCGGTGAGAATTTGCTTAGGTGTGATGGCTGACTGGAAGTTAGAACCTTCTTTGTGTATGTATGTCTGCTTTTTATCTGCTCAGCCGAGCGGCGGGAAGGTGAATTTCTTATCGTCACTTACTAATATTTAATCCTAGACAGTTAATATTTAATATTTTTACATGGAGTCACATTAGGAATAGGGTGGGGTCACTTTGTGGAATAACTGCTCTACAGTAACTAGCCGTATACAATTTACTGACAAGGATTTGTCATATTGGCTGCAATAAATACCAACTTACATTCAGTCAATGTGGCAAAATAATTTATGATAAATTGCGATTAATATACAAATGATGCGCAGATATGAGTGGGTCGGTAGGAATTGTTTGCACAAGGTAACTATGGAACAGTTAAACCCACCATTCTTCGAATGTTTCCGCATCAGAACAATTTGGAAGTAATTGAACTTTGGCATGACTGACTTTGATCAGCTTCGTTAGGAACTATGGCTTTTTAACAGAGTAATCAATGCGTACATCCTCCCTCATTATCTTTCTAAATTGAACATGGTTCATGGTTCGTTGGACTAATTGATGGATCAATTACGGATTAAGTAGATATATATCCTCGATTAGGATGTATACTACAAACCAAGAGGTTGTCAATATGAATTGCACGGTAGTCGTGTATTTGTTTGTTATCATAGAAATGGTAATCTTTGTTAATGATCATGAGGAGAAAGGATAGTTGAAATTATTTTCATCATTGATATAATAATGGTAATGATGGTGGTGGATATGTATGTCCAGGGCGTACAAAAAATAAATGATGCAAAAAAAGCAATATTGCATCCAACTGTTATAAGGTGTAATATTGCACCTTTCTTGACTATGTAAGGGGGTCGCAGACTATTTTTTTTAATATTGATATTTGGCAAATGTGAAGGCATCTGTTTTTTTCTATATCGGTGACACTCCCCCTCCTCTTGGACTTCAATATGCGAAGGCCTTTATAGTGACTAAGCATGCCTTTTATTACTTTTTGTTTCTCACGTTTATGCGGGGTTCACATAAGTATTTATCTTACATCTTCAGTAGATATGAATATATTATTCTATAAATTGCAGTACAACTTACAAATAATGATACTGCCATGAGTATTACTACGGATACTAATATTACCACGATTATTATTTCGAATACTACTACTGCTAAAAGTACTACTAGAAATACTACTTCCACTACTTCTATTACTACGACTACCATATACTACTACTACTACTACTACTACTACTACTACTATTACTACTACTACTACTACTACTACTACTATTACTATTACTACTACTACTACTACTACTACTACTACTACTACTATTACTACTACTACTACTACTACTACTACTACTACTACTACTACTACTACTATTCTATGGGATAAAACCAGTGCTCAGCGAATCATTTATATTCTACATCCCTGTTTGGTTGAAGCTACAAAGCTGAAATGACAATAATAGATGGATTCATGCGCGGATGGGGGGGGGGGGGGGGGGGGGGGTGGTGACTGCAATATCATAAGGAAAGTGTATGTACACTTTGTCATTTCTTACATTCCTGTTTGTGCCCATTTCTCAAGAATTTCTTTCCCAAAAAAACAATTTCCAAATGTTTAACCGATTCGATAAATAAAAAAATCAATTTCATCTTTAAAGTTCACATTCTCGAAAGGATTACGGCTACAATCACAAAGAAAAAACTCGATTATTATGGGTTTGGATTCCCTGTGATATAATTCATATATCTGCTTAATATGCAACGTAGGCTAAATCAGATACCACTACGAGGAAAACACTGAGCTAAAGACCTTGAAATCACTTTACACCGTTTAGATAGTGAATTGAACTGGCGACAGTCATGACAAATGTCCTTGAATAGAAAACGGTTGTTAATCTCTATTTCCCAACCGAACAGCAACCAAAAAGTGATATCAATATGAACTGCATCCAAGATGGATACTTTGAAAAATAGATGCCGGGAAGGAATATCCTGAACAAAAAGAAAATCCGCCAAATTGTGAGCAATGAACGATTACGCACCATATTTCATAATGCTTAGGATCAATCATTTATCTATTTTCCTGAAGAAACAATTATTCCTCTAAAGCGTGATATAGGCTTATCGTATGGTAGTTTCAATATTAATGTAAAAAAAACGTTGTCATAATACGGTACACAATATGAAAAAAAAAGAGTACCCAAAGGTTGCAATCTGCGGGATAGGGGAGAACTCGAACAGCTGAAACATCGGAACATTATGATCGTCACGGTCAGCAAGAAAAATAAGGTATATAAATGATGCCATCCACAGGTATAATTTTGTAACCTTTTGGCAGCCTCAGGCAGACACAATATTATGTTTTGAGTCATTGTTTCATATATTCTAAAGCCATCATCATTTATGTATTTGAGGATCCCACATCCTCAAAAACACGGTTCGAATCTTCTGGGCACTTCGCATAATAAAAAATCATGCCTTTTGTGGTTCGATTTTTCACCAAAAAGGTAAAAAATTGCACCAAGAAAGGTCTCCCAGTGTCGAATTTGTTTTGCATCTTTAAAAGTGAAATATTGTACCTTTATTTCTAAGTGTGTCAATAGCCAACATCTTTTTCTACAAAGACGTACCTATATGGATTAAAAAAAAAACACCAAATCGTGCATCGTCCTGTTTATCCAAGCTCCAGAGACTAGTAAAAGACAAATCGACTCGGTCTCACTACTGCATGCATAAACTCAATAGACGACGGTTTCTTCACTATAGATCTCAGTCGAAAGAGAGTGTTCACGCAGAAGATGATTAATAAAAAGTAGGCGGTGGGGCATAGAATGGCCGCGGGTCCCACATGGCAGAAATGAAGAGAGAGAGAGAGAGAAAGAGAGAAGAGAGAAGAGAGAAGAGAGAGACAGGGAGAGACAGAAGGGGGAGGGAAGGGAGGGAGACAGCCAGTGGATACAGACGGGATAAACATGATAAATAAGCGATGAGATAAAGAGACACTCAGAGACAGAATATAAAGAGAACAAAAAAGAAAAGGGAAAGAGACAAAGAGAGAGAAAGAGAGAGAGAGAGAGAGAGAGGGGGGAGAGAGAGAGAGGGAAAATAAAAACAAAACGGGGAAGAGAAAAAGAGAAATAGGAGTAACTCCCATAGATTTAAATGACCATACATTGTTTTCGGATCTCCCCGCGTCTTATTGAATCTCATGTAGATATGAACACCCCCTTTCTTCATTCATTTCACATTAACATGTTAATACAATAATCAATCCCTACCAACATTTCAAGCTATTATTAGCTTACGATAGTTGGCGCCTGTAATTATAATATTTGTGTTTAGTTTTCCAAGAACAAAACACATCTACTTGTTTGTGTGTATAAGTTATAACTTTGTGAATATGTACTTTTTTGTTGAATAAATGCAGAAACCTCTGCTAAAAAAATGTGTGTAAATGACCATTGATCATTGAAACAGATATCTGTACTCTAAAAAAAAAGGTGCATAAGTTTACTTGACCCTGGAAAACATATTACCCACACAACTATTGGTTAGAATATATCAAATTTATGGTTGATTTTTTTTCATTTCTACAAGACGTTGGACATATGTCCCAGTTACTGTAAAATGTTGGAAGTTGTAACACGTATTTGACTTGTGTCGGGTATACTTTGTCCCAATTTTTAGTGTATATAGTGTATACCGAGTCTAGCACACTCTCAAGTAGCTTTTCAATGATATTCAGAATATCTAAGGACTATTTGACGAACTGAAAAATATTTGACTATTTGACGAACTGAAAAATATCATGATGGACAGGAGTAACTGGAGGATCCATACTAGGTCTCGGCAGTTTAGCCGACCTGGTAGGTAGGTAGGTAAGGACTATTTTAAAGGTTTCAAACTACGGAATGAGAATCGAACCATGCTATTTTTTTCTACGAGTGTATACCAACGGACTGCTTTCAAATATATACACCACTAGTACAGGCATTACGTAATGGTGTTTGCCATCTAATTTCTGTATTTTACTGCTTAAAGGGTATCTAAGATCAAAAATATAATTGTTCATATCAGTTAGGTACATAAAATTAACCCTCAATAACTTTATTCGACATGATATGGATT
Source organism: Temnopleurus reevesii (assembly GCA_036244855.1). Taxonomy (NCBI): domain Eukaryota; kingdom Metazoa; phylum Echinodermata; class Echinoidea; order Temnopleuroida; family Temnopleuridae; genus Temnopleurus; species Temnopleurus reevesii. Next base: position 51,371 of record BQKZ01002208.1, on the reverse strand, counting down.
GCTAGTTAGGGGTTAAAAGCAAATAAACGTCTCGCTAACGATTGAATCACGGAACTTTTTAGCCAGTAAGGCCCCTTGCGTTCCCTTTTGAATGCGTGTGTGTTATTTGTGTGCACGTCCCCATTCGCCACTATTCGTGCGTTAGACTTCGTACCTGTCGTCTTTCGATTTATCATGAAAAACGTTCAATCATCAAAATACAACATTTGAAAAACTCAACTTTTAAACATCATGTGATGTTTAGGGTATTTGTTTTGTGTATACTACCAAGTGACTAGAAAGGTCGGTATTTTTGGCCTCAGATACCCTTTAAAGCAGGGTGTTAGAAGGATCCCTGTTTAAAGTTAGGAGCCATTGAAAGAGCATTTCTAACCCCGACGTGAGCAAATGTAGGTGGCATATCAACCCTTCGGCGATGATTGTTAAGATTGAGGAGCGAACGAATGAGTCACATTATCATCTACCATTCACTTCTAAATATATCAACAATATATGAAAATCTTTGTCTCTCGGCAACTTGGTGCACGGTGAAATCCTTCAATCGTCCTAGTTCTTAACCGTTAAGTAATCAAAATAACTAATTCTCATCAATATCACCTGATAATCTGTTTGTTTAGTTCGCTCTACTGCCTAAACCAATATCATCTCTGCACACAATGCCAGTCTACCTGAGGAATATTGTGCCCTTTGCACTGTGAATTAACCATCGTCTAAATAAACAGCTTTTCACAGATCCAGGTCACTCGGAGCAACAACCCGTGTGTTTTAATTCAATCAATCCTTCGAGATAGATTCAAGTAACATTCAGACCGTATCATTTGATCATGGCCATGGGTCTCGCTAGATAAACGGTATGTGGTTGTTGCTTTAGAGGCACGGAAGTCGAATTGATTTATGGGGTTCAGTGCTTGAGATGACAGGTTAGCACATGGCTGACTCTGGGCCCAACTCGCTACGCGAACAATCTTCCAACCGATGATGTATCAACATTTACATAGTAGTAGCCACGTACTATTTTGAAAAACTTTACCAAACAAAGGACAATCAACTTTCTTTTCGTTAAAATGTGGTGATATCTTGTTCATTTTAGACACCCACACACCCACAGACACGCATACATATATACACCAAGAAACAACAACCCACACAAACCTTCAGCAGTGTCATGTAGACAGATGATCCCCGTTTGCAATGTTCAGTTTTTGTTAGCGATTTAGTGAAAGTTCCCTGCACCCCGAGAAGACTTCTCGAAAAAAATTCTCAATTGGCCAATAGAATGATGAAGTATGTTATTTGATAATTCATAAAACAGAGAACATTAGGATGGTTCAGCCTCGTCAATATGTGGCTACGGTAATGCCATGGAATTAAAAAAAATTGCCGAGACATACCTACCCCGAGGCATTTTTAATACGGATGAGATAGCGTTATGACGAAAGTGCAAACTTCTCTCACGTGACCCATAGATCGGCCACGTGCGACCTTTAAGAAGGAAAGGTAAGAGTTACAGCAATCCAGTAATATATTCTGAGACATTTCCCGGATATCATTGTCACGTTGGAGATGTAGAGCCGTTTATTACATTTATTTGGAAAGGACATAACCAATGCACGGTCACACAAGGGGATTCTGCGAGTTTATCGGATAAGACGTAGCAGGGCACAAACTATTTAGGGCTTATTCGTATCTTTTTTTTGTTCTTTTGCGTTTTCCTCTTTTTCATTTCCTGTGTTTTTTGTTGTCTCTCTACGTCCTCCTCTTCTCCTTCCTACTCCTCCTCCTCCTTCATCTCCTCCTCCTCCTCTTCCCTTCCCATCTCCTATATCCTCCTCAGACTTCCCCGTCCTCCTTCAGACCCCTCTTCTTCTTTATATTCTTTGTTTCCTCTTCACTCTTCCCCGTTTTTTCCTTCTTTGGTTCTTTTCTCTACTTCACCTTCCTATTCCCATTCTTCTTCCTGATTAGTATCTCTTTCTCGCGTCAGCGGATGAGAAGAGTGGAATGTGTTATCTTCTTCTGCTTTACTTCATCCCCTTCTCATTTTTCCTTTCTCATAAAAATTATGTGTTTCTTCTTGTTCTTCTTTCTCCTTCACTTCCTCATTCTCCTTCCCATTTATTTTATTCCTCTCCTTCTGCTACATTTCATCCTACTACCCCTACTTTTCTTCTTGAGCTCCTCTTCTCTTGCATCTTTTTCTCTACATCGTCTTCTCGAGTCCTTGCATGAGGAGAGGTCTATAGAAAGCATGAGATCTTTCGAGATCATGGTTCGTTCATTGAGTTCGTGCATTTGAGACAACCTTTCTTTTCTTGCAGCTTTTTCTCTACATCGTCTTCTCGAGTCCTTGCATGAGGAGAGGTCTATAGAAAGCATGGGATCTTTCGAGATCATGGTCCGTTCACCGAGTTCGTGCATTTGAGACAACTTCTCTTTTCTGGCATCTTTTTCTCCACATTTTCTTCTCGAGTCAGTGCATGAGGAGAGCTCTTTCGAAAGCGTCAAATCTTCCTAGTTCATGGTTCATTCATCTGATCTGGGAGGTGTTTCACCAAGATAAGAAAGACTTTACGCACGACTTTACGTTCGATTGGTAACCCTTCTTGCGCGTAATGATTTATAATGGCGCGCGCATTCAGCGCAAGAATTGATGTCAGTCGAACGTAAAGTTGTGCGTAACTTTAAGAACGACTTGGTGAAACACCTCCCTGCTCCCCATCTATCTTACCATCCCGGGCATGGAAGGAGGTGACACCTTGCTGCTTTGAGGCTGACTTGATCACACCTTTGCGTCTTTAGCGAGCGTCGCGTCAGCCCAACGTTTTTTTGAAAATTAAAAACGCTCCCGGGAAGCACAACATACGCGGATCATACGGTGGATAGACTTTCCGCATGAGCTTAAGGAGCGTATGCCGAGCGTCAGTCCACCGTATAATCTGCGTCTTTGTGCGTCCAGGGAGCGTTTGTAATTACGCTGGGCCGAAGCTGGCTAAAAGGCAAAGGTGTGACTCGGCCTGTAAGTGAGATGTAAGGCTGATGCAAACCGGCAAAGAGATGAAGATGTGAGAAAAGGAGAGTCACACCTTTTAACCCACACAAAATATTTAAAGGAACCGAACTATGTACTACAGTATGTACGAGCTTACAAATATGCCTGTAAATTGTTGGTTTACAGGATATAGTAATTATATAGAATATAGAATTGAATATAGCAATTCAAGACGCGCTTATCACAAAAATGAAGAGAAAGTGTAATGATGTTAAACAAATTATTTTGTGAATATAATTTACATAGAACTGATATCTTGTAGTTTTCTACACGAGGTAGCTGCATAAGCAGATTCTGTAGATTATTTGACAAGTAGAGAGGTTTTTTTTCATCATGAACTTGAATTTTCAGTACAGTCCGCTTCTCTAATGTATTGAGACAGATTGTTCCTCCGGTGAAGAAAAGCGGCAGTATTAAAGGATAAAAAAATGTAGATAGAGGGGACTGAAAGCAATAATCTATTAGCTGATCGCAAGTTTTGAGGAGGATATTTTTCTATCAGTTCTTGCAAGAATACTGATGCAGAATTTTTTAAACATTTCAAAGTGAGTACAAAAATCGTGAAGTTTTTTTTTCGGTTTGAGATTGTGAGCATAACTTTATGCAGCAGCTTCCTCGGTATCCATGATAGCGACTCAGGTTGAACAGCAAACCTAAATGAGGAATTTGAGATTTATTAATCGATTTGTTCAGCGGGAAACTCCCTACAGCCTACCGCAAACGCCACGATCAAACCACCTTCCGACTGGCTTACGACTGGATGATGTCATTGAGGCATAGAGGAACGGTT
>BQKZ01002208.1:30893-42909 GCA_036244855.1 Temnopleurus reevesii | reverse complement strand
TTAACCCTCAATAACTTTATTCGACATGATATGGATTGCTAGTTAGGGGTTAAAAGCAAATAAACGTCTCGCTAACGATTGAATCACGGAACTTTTTAGCCAGTAAGGCCCCTTGCGTTCCCTTTTGAATGCGTGTGTGTTATTTGTGTGCACGTCCCCATTCGCCACTATTCGTGCGTTAGACTTCGTACCTGTCGTCTTTCGATTTATCATGAAAAACGTTCAATCATCAAAATACAACATTTGAAAAACTCAACTTTTAAACATCATGTGATGTTTAGGGTATTTGTTTTGTGTATACTACCAAGTGACTAGAAAGGTCGGTATTTTTGGCCTCAGATACCCTTTAAAGCAGGGTGTTAGAAGGATCCCTGTTTAAAGTTAGGAGCCATTGAAAGAGCATTTCTAACCCCGACGTGAGCAAATGTAGGTGGCATATCAACCCTTCGGCGATGATTGTTAAGATTGAGGAGCGAACGAATGAGTCACATTATCATCTACCATTCACTTCTAAATATATCAACAATATATGAAAATCTTTGTCTCTCGGCAACTTGGTGCACGGTGAAATCCTTCAATCGTCCTAGTTCTTAACCGTTAAGTAATCAAAATAACTAATTCTCATCAATATCACCTGATAATCTGTTTGTTTAGTTCGCTCTACTGCCTAAACCAATATCATCTCTGCACACAATGCCAGTCTACCTGAGGAATATTGTGCCCTTTGCACTGTGAATTAACCATCGTCTAAATAAACAGCTTTTCACAGATCCAGGTCACTCGATGCAACAACCCGTGTGTTTTAATTCAATCAATCCTTCGAGATAGATTCAAGTAACATTCAGACCGTATCATTTGATCATGGCCATGGGTCTCGCTAGATAAACGGTATGTGGTTGTGGCTTTAGAGGCACGGAAGTCGAATTGATTTATGGGGTTCAGTGCTTGAGACGACAGGTTAACACATGGGTGAACTCGCTACGCGAACAATCTTCCAACCGATGTATCAAATTTTACATAGTAGTAGCCACGTACTATTTAAAACTTTACCAAACAAAGGACAATCAACTTTCTTTTCGTTAAAATGTGGTGATATCTTGTTCATTTTAGACACCCACACACCCACAGACACGCATACATATATACACCAAGAAACAACAACCCACACAAACCTTCAGCAGTGTCATGTAGACAGATGATCCCCGTTTGCAATGTTCAGTTTTTGTTAGCGATTTAGTGAAAGTTCCCTGCACCCCGAGAAGACTTCTCGAAAGTAAGTTCTCAATTGACCGATTGATAGAAGGATGAAGTATGTAAATTGTTAATTCATAAAACAGAGAACATTAGGGTGGTTATGCCTCGTCAATATGTGGCTAGGGTAATGCCATGGAATTAAAAAAAATTGCCGAGACATACCTACCCCGAGGCATTTTTAATACGGATGAGATAGCGTTATGACGAAAGTGCAAACTTCTCTCACGTGACCCTTAGGTCGGCCACGTGCGACCTTTAAGAAGGAAAGGTAAGAGTTACAGCAATCCAGTAAAATATTCTGAGACATTTCCCGGATATCATTGTCACGTTGGAGATGTAGAGCCGTTTATTACATTTATTTGGAAAGGACATAACCAATGCACGGTCACACAAGGGGATTCTGCGAGTTTATCGGATAAGACGTAGCAGGACATAAACTATTTAAGGCTTATACGTATCCTTCTTCGTTCATCTCCGTTTTTCCTCTCCTTGTCTCCTTTGTTCTTCTCCGTTTTCCCCTCTTCCTCCTCCTTCTCCGATTTTTTTTTCATTTCCTTGTGCGCTTCTTCTTGTTTTTCTCATTTACTCTCTCCTTCTCATTCCGATTCCGCTTCTTTCTCCCCTCTCCTACATTCAGTTCCCCCAACTACCCCTACTTTTCTTCTTAAATATCTCTTTTCTGCGTTTTTTTTTAATTATCTTCATCTCTTTCTCATGTCAGTGCATGAGAAGAGAGAAATGTGTTATTCATTTATTTATTAGAACATATTCACACACTAGGACAAAAACATGATCAGCGTACAAACTGTTTTACATCATGGTCCTCTTGGGACATAAATATATACATAGTAACAAAACAACAACATAAACACGTTATATTCATCTTCTTTGCTTCCTCTTCCCCTTCACCTTCTCATTTTTCCTTTCTCATAAAAACTATGTGTTTCTTCTTGTTCTTCTTTCTCCTTCACGCTCTCTTTCTTCTTCCCATTTATTTTCTTCCTTCCCTTCTGCTACATTTCATCCCACTACTCTACTTTTCTTCTTGAACTCCTCTTTTCCTGCATCTTTTTCTCTGCATCGTCTTCTCGAGTCCTTGCATGAGGAGAGGTCTATAGAAAGTATGAGAACTTTCGAGATCATGGTTCGCTCATTGAGTTCGTGCATTTTAAAACAACTTCTCTATTCCGGCATCTTTTTCTCTACATTTTCTTCTCGAGTCAGTGCATGAGGAGAGCTCTTTCGAAAGCGTCAAATCTTCCTAGTTCATGGTTCATTCATCTGATCTGGGAGGTGTTTCACCAAGATCAGAAAGACTTTAAGCACGACTTTACGTTCGACTGGTATCCCTTCTTGCGCGTAATGATTTATAATGGTGCGCGCATTCAGCGCAAGAATTGATGCCAGTCGAACGTAAAGTTGTGCGTAACTTTAAGAACGACTTGGTGAAACACCTCCCTGCTCCCCATCTATCTTACCCAGAGAGATCTTACCATCCCGGGCATGGAAGGAGGTGACACCTTGCTGCTTTGAGGCTGACTCGATCACACCTTTGCGTCTTTAGCCAGCGTCGCGTCAGCCCAGTGTTTTTTGGAAATTAAAAACGCGCCCGGGAAGCACAGCATACGCGGATCATACGGGGGATGGACTGTCGGCATGAGATTAAGGAGCGTATGCCGAGCGTCAGTCCACCGTATAATCTGCGTCTTTGTGCGTCCAGGGAGCGTTTGTAATTACGCTGGGCCGAAGCTGACTAAAAATGCAAAGGTGTGACTTGGCCTGTAAGTGAGATGAAAGGCTGATGCAAACCGGCAAAGAGATGAAGATGTGAGAAAAGGAGAGTCACACCTTTTAACCCACACAAAATATTTAAAGGAACCGAACTTTATGTACTATGTACGAGCTTACAAATATGCCTGTAAATTGTTGGTTTACAGGATATAGTAATTATATAGAATATAGAATTGAATATAGCAATTCAAGACGCGCTTATCACAAAAATGAAGAGAAAGTGTAATGATGTTCAACAAATTATTTTGTGAATACAATTTACATAGAGCTGATATCTTGTAGTTTTCTACACGAGGTAGCTGCATAAGCAGATTCTGCAGATTATTTGACAAGTAGAGAGGTTTTTTTTCATCATGAACTTGAATTTTCAGTACAGTCCGCTTCTCTAATGAATTGAGACAGATTGTTCCTCCGGTGAAGAAAAGCGGCAGTATTAAAGGATAAAAAAATGTAGATAGAGGGGACTGAAAGCAATTAGCTGATCGCAAGTTTCGAGAAGGAGCATATTTCTTTCATCATGGGTCTGTAACATAAAAGTTGCTAATAAACTTACGATAAATGTTAATTCTAAATCTATGGCAAATTGTGTACTAAAGGGATACAATTAATTGCAAATTCAATTGTATCTCTTTATGTTACAGCCCCCTGCTCTTGCAAGTATACCGATGCAGAACTTTTTAAACATTTCAAAGTGAGTAAAAGAATCGTGAAGTTTTGTTTGGGTTTGAGATTGTGAGCATAACTTTATGCAGTCTCCTCGGTATCCATGATAGCGACTCAGGTTGAACAGCAAACCTAAATGAGGAATCATTAGATTTATCAATCGATTTGTTCAGCGGGAAACTCCCTACAGCCTACCGCAAACGCCACGATCAAACCACCTTCCGACTGGCTTACGACTGGATGATGTCATTGAGGCATAGAGGAACGGTTTACACTAAACACGGCACGGCATAACGGCACAGCATTTACGGAGTATCTTGGTTCATGGGTTGTTATTGGTCAGCGCGCCCTTCCGCGCAAAGAATGTTCAACAATTGGCCAATCACGCGGGAGATATCGCGTAAATACCGTGCCGTGATCCGTGCCGTGTTTGTGCTGGGGCCATAATTGATCCGATACCACGACTGTGTTCCGATCGTTAGTTTTGTGCAGTCTCTTTTTTTTAGGTGAGCAGAAGTAAAAGAATGCGTGGAATTTAAAATGTACCGCTTGACACGCGTGCATTTTGTTCAAAGAAATTGTCAAAGTCGTATTTTACCTTTATGTTATACCAGCTGACTTCATGCAGGTTTTTTTCTTTCAACATATGCATCGATGACCAAATCTTGACCAAAATTATCAGCTTAAAATGGACTTCGGAATTTGCTCTGACCTCAATAAATGACCCCGTGCGTTGTACTCGCCTCTTATGTGTTAACATGTTGTAAAATCATCCATTCTGTTGGCTTCCATATATATAAGCCGATTTGTACAAATTGAAAATTCCATGTACGCTTAACGGCTTAAAATGGCTTTAAGACTAGGATTTTGAGTTAAGATTTTTTCATATTTGTAAATAGAAAGTCAATCGGATCATTTCACTTTTGCAACAGTATATATATCTTATACGTTATGGGAAGAAAAAAAAGTTGCCATTGTGACAAAGCTAATTTGTTTTCGTTTAGATCATACTTGCTCACATAAAGGAGAATATAGATATATTAACAATATTGTAGTTCTTTTTAAGCAAAAAAACCTAAAAAAACCCCAACAATTTCGATTCATTCAAAGACACTTTATGCCTACTTTGCTAATTCATCATTGGAAATACAATCGCATGGAATATTTATTGTTAGAATCATATAGTATTCATTAAAAATTGATTGCGTAGTAACGAAAAAGTCGATTGCCTCCTCTTTATTTCAAAGTATACACTTATACATGACTGTAATTATATATCCGTGGTTAGGGGACCGCGTATTTTGTATTTATTCATTTTGTTATGGATACCAAACGACTACATATCATTTTATTGTACCGTATGGAATAATTACAGGCAATTACTAAAATTCTCTAGGCTAAGTGTGTGATGGTGAAATCTAAAACGACCTTCAGGAGCATGTGGAATTGAATGGCAAAATGCATGATTTGAATCAGAATAAGAGGGAAGAAACATAGCCTCACCACGCGAAAGAAAAAAAGAATTTAATATCTTGACGACGTGGTGTAATGTGAAACTTTTGTTCTTTCTTTTCAACTAATCGGCAGGTCAGTGAAGATTGAGAAACCATCCCTCTGCCGCATGAACCAGAAGAAAAGGGTATGACTTTGTACCTTTAATAATGCAATTTTAAACCTATTTTCCTTTAATGAGGAATTTTATTTCACTTCGTCCCTTTTTTAAGGATATGGCTTCTGAAAACTCGCGCGTACAGCCCTGCTATCGATACAACGCGGTGACTGGAGGGACTCAAATCTGCGCCAAGATAGAAATCCTTTGATCCACAAGCAAGTGTCTTGTCCATTTGGCCTTATCGCCACTAAAGTTTGACTAACTAAATAGCATCAAACAGAGAAAGTGTCGGTTGAGAATATATTGCTAAAGGTACAGTGATGCATCAAAAGGATACAATTTCATGAAATGTTGCAATATTGTGCACCTGTTATTAATTTGCCGTAGGATGGTACTCTATTTGTAGAACGAGAACGTGGTAAGCTTGCTTTACTACAGTACAATGTTGTGTAAAATTCTACTGTCTAACATATCAATCTTGCCAAATAACTTGTACACTTTTATTCATGCTATCTTTTTACCCAATATTGAGTTAATTGTTCAGATGCTTACAGTCACGATTAATGTGTTTTTAACACAACTTTAGTGAGTGTCCCATATGAAATTTCCATTCACGAATGATGGGGTCATGAGCCCAGAATTTGTAGCGTAATCGATGAACACAAGGCAGCTACTCAATTAGTAATTGATGAACGAAGCTACAAGCATTTAATAGGATCCAAAGATTTAGTACAACGGTTACATTTACAACCACTGTTTGTAATGCACGTCCGGTGTATCTGAAATTCTGCCCCGCACAAAACATAAGAACGCAGTATATGTACATTCGGAGATATTGACCATTATACTGTGGGAAGTCCCATAGAGAAAGCATATTCTAGGTTTATGAAAGAAGGGGGCTTAACGATAAATAATAATAATGAAACACTTGTATATAGCGCATAACACAATCATGCGAAAGTCTCTATGCGCTAAGAAGAGCATAAAACAAGATAAAAAATCGGAGGAACTGGGATTATCACTAGTTTAGTTGTTTTTGATGAGATATGTTTTCAGGTTACTACTGAATTTTTGTTTATAGAGGTCCACTTTCACTAAACAGAATGTGTCATATAAAAATGATTGTTTACGGACTACTTTTACGCTAAAAACGGTCAAACTTTACAAAATGCAGATGATGCGTTTTTCCATGGAGAAGGCGTGGAGAGGGGAGAGGGGAGAGGGGGAGGGGGTGAGAGGGAAAGAGGGNGGGGGGGGGGTAGGTGCTCATAATTTATGAAATGCTCCCCGAGCGCAGAAATAAACCGGTAATTTGCTTGGTCACGTTAAAGTTTGTACATTTAGCACAAGCCGATAGATTCAACGTCGATCAGTCGTCTCCCTAGTGTTTTGCCAACAGGGAGGGCGTATAGAATGCTATTCACGCAGAACTTTCATTGGTTATCATGCTTAAACGCAAATGACGACTGCGCTTTGGAAGACAAAAGAGAAAAGTTTGTACTTGAATAATGACCATGTGATGAATTTTATTAGAACTATATTGTTTAGGTGGGAAAATCCCTAAATAAAACTGTAACATTCGAAGTAACTATTTGCGCTTTGTTTTGCACGGATCACCTTGTTCTTAATATAACCTCGATTAGCTTCGTGTGCAAATATTTTAATCGATTTGCAGATTACCTCAAACAAACAGTGTCAACGTGCGTTATCAGGTGGGAATATATGCATATGGTGGGAAGCAGGTGAACCAAACATTACTCGGGATATAAAAGAAAAATGATTTTATCATGGTATGTTCATACCTTAACAAGATGTAGATAGTATGAAACATGATGGACATTTTTGTTTGATCTCTAATACATTTGATTGGTGTGTTATGACTCTCCAATACTTCACACTTTTTCTTTCTTCTATTGCATTCTATCCCTTTCTTATAGTCTCCCTTCAAACCCAAAGTATTCGTCTCCATTATTTTCACTTAACTTACAGTGCTATCAACCACATACAAAATAATGCAGTACATCAATAAATCAATTTTATATGGATTTCTTTACAATGATTAGTTTGTTTTGATTTTAGTCATTTATTAATTTCAATTATTTAGTTTCTACTGTTGTATTATCATTTTTAGCTGTTGTAAACAACATAATTTGTATATTCATGAATCGTGTTTATTTATGTACGGCCGAACAGCTAAAAACTTACGCAAGTACCTCTGTGTTGAACTAGATTTAAAAAATGAAATGAAATCATAAACTATAATCATCGTTTCCTTTCTCTAAAAGTGGAAATCTTTTCCTCAATCGATTAGAATTCTTAACCTGCGGGACCAATGTATTTCATACGTGAATGAAATACTTTTCGCCTCATCGTTATAGTATCATTATCAACATTAATAAGCATAAGCTTATGATGGAAATGTATCTAACGCGTTTTCCTCATGGTGCGTTCCATGTTATAGACTTGACAGAAACTTGAAGAGCATCATCATTTTTGTCAAGTCTTAATTCCTAGAAACAAAATATACAACTTAAATTTTGAAATACAGGAAAGAGCTGAAATGTTGAATGAATTCACTCACATAATTCCTCGACTGCATTATTTTGTGAAGCACAAATTTCATTAAAATTTCGATTAATGAGACATGATTTGGGATTATTCTTTAAACATTTCGTTTGAGAAACTAATGAATATAATGTCTAAAATACCCAAGATTATTAAATGATAACATAAACATATGCAGTAGATATGGAAAGAAAAATAGAAAGGAGATGGTGGTTAATAGATTAATTGACTTACCACAAGATATTAAAGTATCCAAATGTTTTGAACACAACAAATCAATAAAAGAAACACCTTCCAAATGATTCGAAAAAACCTTGACCAAACTAAAGCTCCAACTGGAAACCGTCCAAGAAACGTGTTAGTGCATTCTCCAGTCAACATTCGAATGAATGGGTAGCGCAGAGTTATCTTTCTGATCGCTCCACGGTAGAATCCCAGGGCCTTCGCTTGCATACGTGCGCTCACTAGCACGGTTTCAGCTTACACGGACGCGCCAATGTATTCATTAATTATTCATGATACCGCCATTTAAGAGCGTGCGAGTTTGGTCGTTAAGTGTAGAGAATTAAGTTGTTAAGTTAATCTTAAGCGTTCCCTTGCTTGTAGTCGATAATAGAATAATAAATTGAGAGATAAAAATGTACTTGCGGAAACGGTTACTTCCCTGGGAAATATAGTTGATTCAAGTGGGAAAAAGGAAAAAGAAATCCATGTCAGCTCAACTTGTTAATCTAATTGATTTAATCAAATAGTAAGCATATTCATGCACACTGTGAATAAAGTGTAACAATGCCCCTTTGAAGATGCGAACAAAATATGCAACACTGGGAGTATCTTTTTGGTGCAATATTACACCGTTTGGATGAATGATCAACCCACAAAACGTCTGATTTTGCATCCTGAGTAGATTCGAACTCGAATCTTTGTGGATGTGGGATTGCTTGGTACTAGCTTAGCCGATCGTCTACGACCCCATACCTAAATTAGGGCGACTTTAAACGGTATCAAACAGTGACTCCGTCACACAACAAAGTTTCCGCTAGATTCTGTCGAAAGGTACAATACATTTTGTAGTTAGCACTCTCTAGTTACCTCAATTTCTAAGCGTTTGCAATAAAATGGTGCAATATTGGAGCTTTTCGAGATATGTCGCCGATTGCACCTTTTCGCCAAGGTATGCACCCGTTGTGCACCTTTTTTCTTAGTTTGTATAAGCCATGCATTTCCCCAAAAACGTTGTGCTAGGATAATTATTATCATTATTATCATTATTTTTGTTCATTCTGCAATTTCAACAAATACAATGATACAACAATCAAATTACAGAAATATAATAAAATTATAAATTAGTTTTAATTTTAATTAAAATTAATTTTTCTTCAAATAGTCTTCTTAGTACAATAGTTGGTTCCAAGGAGAAAGAAGGCAAACTAAATTACTGTGACCAGATAGGTCTTCTATCCCAACCAACAACCAACCAACCAACAGCTCCAGTAGTCAATGGGTTGATATTGTTTTAGTAAGCATTCAAGAGCTCTTTCAAACGTTTCTTCAAGTAATTAGATTCCTTTGTGCATGAATTTTATAAGATTTAAAAGCGCACCCCTTTATTGACTGGCTTATCCACTCGGATCAAACAGACATCAACTTCAAAGATCACTTGATATATTGATGGGATTTTAGGCCAATGCGCGTCGGCTTAAGAACAGGAAAATAAAATCTTTAGTCACTTGGGTCTATATTCTAATTACTAAAATAGAGAGAAGAATCCGTTACCATGGATACAAATGGGTAAACCTTTTCCAGAGCAACCTTATTGATTCTTTGAGGTATGTTTTTTTATTATCCATCGTGTTTTAAAGAAAGCTGTTTGGAGTTCAAAATAACTCCGTTGCCCACAGGTTCGTGTAGCATAACACTCTGACCTAATGATGAACGTACGTGAGTGGAATATGAACGACGGCGGGTTCCTCTTTTACTCAATTGGAAAATAGATGAAGACCATTAGTGTACTCTATCTCTGCATCATACGTGCACCGCCACGATGAGAGGAATCCTAATCACAGTGAGCAGATGGGACAATGCATTTGGACAAAGTAAACAACTTCGTTCAAACATTCACAATAGCTAGCTACTCACAAAAGACATTTCCCTCCATTTTATTCTGCGGAAATATGTCAAACAGGCGTCGCAAAAAGAATAGGGAGGGTACTAGTCTTGCTCTTGTGTGTATCTAGCTATAATTGTACATGCTTGAATGGAGGTTGTTTACTTTGTGCAGTATCCTTTGTCCCGTCTGCTCACAAGGCATATACTACGTTGGTCGATACTAATATCTGCTCATTGTACACAGTGGCAGCAACAGTAGGCATCACAGCTTTAGACTTGAGGTAAATCATTTTTTAACACAGATTTTCTATTTTAGAGGTGAAAAGTTGGATCGCTCATTGTACTCAGTGGCAGCAACAGTATAGGCATCACAGCTTTAGACTTGAGGTAAATCATTTTTTAACACAGATTTTCTATTTTAGAGGTGAAAAAGTTGGATCGATGCATTCACTCCAAGCAGAATGGACACAGAAACTGGACAAAGAAACAACTTCCATTTAGGTTCTGAAACAGCTTTGAGGAAATAAAAGAAAATGGTGCAGCACCTGTTCCACTTTCATTAAAAAAAGAAGCAAAAAAGCTTTGCGAAAGCTTGAATAGAAGGTTTTTTTTTTTTTTTTTTTTTTAATTATTATCACCAATTATTTTTCATCTGTTCTGCGCATTGTGGTTGTTGTACATTGCCTAGAAATTTCTCTTTGTAATTATCGCTTCCGGCCAGACGCGCATTGTGAGCGTGACATTGTGTGCTCTGCAGTGGCGGATCCACGATTGATCGCAAGGGGGGGGGGGCGGTACCAAATTAAATAATAATAATAATAATAATGAACGGCTTTTATATAGCGCTTATCAACTCTTTATGAAGAATTCTGTAAGCGCTCTACAATTGCAGCATTATTACCCTGGCTTTAGCCCGGCAGCCACTTCATTAGCGCACTTGGCGTTTGAAGGAATAAATATCCCTACCAGGTACCCATTCACCTCACCTAGGTTGAGTGCAGCACAATGTAGATGAATTTCTTGCTGAAGGAAATTAACGCCATGGGTGGGACACGAACCCACGACCCTCTGGTTGAAAGGCGAGAGTCATGAGTTTTGACCACTACACCACGGCGTCTCTCCGCCCCTGGACTAACAAGCAAAGACAAATACATTTCGCCCGGCCGGCGAGCTAACAAATAAGGACCATACCTGCATACCTCAAATCATGCTATCTCATTGTAACTTTAAAGTAAAATCGACATGACGACTTGAACGCATGGAACGTTTTCATTTAATAACAATGCAACAAGAACAACAAAACAACGCTAGATAAGAACAATTGATCTTATGGTGTCTAAACGAGTTTAAATGCAACGTGAAGCAGTTGAAATTCGTCCATCGTTCCATCGACACAGTACTTTTCATGGTCAAGGAGACTCTTAAATCCATTTAGCTGGAGCCTCGATTTGTTCAAGGTCATGTCTTGATTTAAAATGCAGACCTATCTTTTCCCACTTGTAACCAACTTTCAAAAAGGATCATCCCCCCAAAAAAGCAAATAAAACTAACAAAGTTTTCGTAAACCATAGTGAGTCATGGGACAATAGATGCATACGCCGCGTATTGATATATGTGGACACAACAGTCACAACCAGTTCCTATTTGAATATCATTACAAAGGATCATTGAATTGGCATTCGACTTAATTAGGGAGAAATAGATTACATCGTAATATTCACGGAAATCATACCACAGAGGTAAACACATTAAAAAAATAAGACCCAGAATGATATATGCCAATATGGAAATAGAAAAATCCATTCTCAAATTTGAGAATGCACGAGATTTGCATGAGATGATCCCTTCAAAAAGATTTGTTCGATAAATTCTGCCAATCGACTTGGCACATTGCGGCCGTATTGATTTAACACATCCAATCGGTTTCAAAATTCACTTTCAATTTTGTGTGTGCTGCTGAGCTACCTCTGCTCTGCTATTGACAATGAATCCATTTAAATGAACGAAAATATTTTCGCTCTA
>BQKZ01002208.1:18196-29296 GCA_036244855.1 Temnopleurus reevesii | reverse complement strand
ATCATGAGTAAAACGAATGTTTTCTTTTTAAATGCCTTCCGACACGGGTAGGACGATATGTCGGAAGTGAGCAAGTCTGCTAATCGATCAAAATCGGTATGACGCACTTAAAATTGGCCCTGGTTTTAAAGCGAAATTGAATCGGCTTCCCGTTTCACATGAAAATAAATACTCTAACATAATGATAAATCTAAATAACATAGGGTTGCCAGATAGAACTAGGGAATTTTGGTGACTCAGCGAACAACAAACTTGCATTCATTTTACACACTTTTATTTTGAACTGCATGAGTCTATTATAATCGAATAACAGCAAGTTGGTCTTTCTTCAAAACAACACGATATACACTGGAAACTAACAATCGCCCGGAATCAGGCAAGTTTTTACTGCGCTATGTTCATCTTCCTCGTATGCAAACAAAATTATGAAAGAAAGAAAACATTTTAAGAAAATAAAGGCTTCTCTTCTCGTCCTCCCTCGCTGTCCCTTCCTTTCTTCTTTCCTCCATTTCCCAATTACTTTTGGTTGTCACGCTTTTACTGATATATTGAAGCAAATGTTATCAATTATATTTTTCATGCATATCCTAATCATGTTCACATGTTCATCTAAGAGTTATGTTCAGGGAAATGTTTTACCATATTGCGTGGGCAGCGAGTCATACAGGAAAGTGTTATCCTTGGTTGAATCTGATAAAGGTTCAGAGCCAAAGTGCATGGGATTGATGATGGATGTGTTGCGCAAAACCGATCAACGCCTTGGGTGCCATTTCAGGCCTCGAATAGGCTTTTACGTCGAAATTTTGGAAAAGCCATCAATTTCTCTCTTGATGATATATTTTCAGGGTGCATAATCATGATAATGAACCCGTCTGAGGAACTTTAGTGCTTCAGAATATTCAACTCGGATCGATGTCGAAAGACATAATGTTGTAATGAAAGTCGCAAAATCTACTAGACTGGATTTTACTAAAAGTTTAAGCTAGGATTTTTTAATCCTTCCAAAATGGAAATTCGACTTTTTATGAACGCAATCAATTCTTGATAGACAGAGTGAATTTTTTCCGTCGCAGTACGTTAAGAATAAGACTAATTGTTACAATTCTCTATCGGAAATGAATCGACTTAGATCAAAACTAAAAAAAAGGAACGCGCCATAACTTGACACTAATATGCTATAGCAGCTGTGTTACCATAGCCTTATTACCATGGTTAATTGAACGGGAAGAGGAAACGAATGTGAATACATCGGGTTAATTGGCGCGAAATACAACCTTGTTTGCAAATCGTTTGGGGTTTAGATTTACATTTAAGAGACTATATTAAAGCAGACACCCCAATTGAAGAGCTTAAATGCTTGTCACCATTGCTTTGCTTCCAAATATTCACTAAACACGATATAAACTATTTCCGAAAAGTTAACTAAAACGCAGACGATCCGTACACCAGAGGTCCGTACACCATGTATTCAACTGTGCGGACATAACAATGACAAGCCGGTAACGATTTCAATAGCATTACAAAGGAGCACTGAAAGTGCGTTCGACTTAACTTTTCGAAAATACTTTATATCGTGTTACTATATTCTCTTAAAAAAGGTGTTTATTTTTGCCGAAGCATAAAATGCAAGATATTCCTTGTGTAGGGGATCATGTGCTGTTACTAAAATATGGATTTTGGCAATTCATTAGTATTACAAATTTCGGCTATTGCTGCCCCTGACTGATATTTAAATTGTTATCTTGCGTAGATATAGACACACTTTGGCAAAATGAATATAGACATGGTCACAGAATATTGAATGATATTATGCATTTGTACATGAGACATATTTTTCTTTGAAAATATCGGAAATTAATTCGTCTGATATCATAGACATAATTCGTACGTCATTTACATTATAAAGGTTATCTGAAGCAGATATAAACATACTGTCGGTATAATTGTTAATGATATCGAAATTTCAAATAGATACGTGGCAAGCCTTTTTATGAAATCTTTCGATCTGGCAAGTTGTGCTATTTTAAAATTCAATTTATATGATATCTAGGTATATTGTTAACCCGTTAAGATTTCTAAGCATATATGAGGAAGATATGAACATACTAATATCATGGATGTAAATATTATTACACTAAGTGCACAATGCTAATGCAAATGGCCATTGATCATAGCTTTCGATTTTGATACTGAACATGTTTAATATTAATTTTTATGATATGCCGTGATATTTTACAACTAACAAACAGATTCATTTTATAAGGTACAAAATACTGGTCAAAATAAATTTAGATAAAGATGGTGTCGCAGAATGTGCAATACTTACATTTAAGAGCATAAGCCATTGTTTTCTATTTATTGTTTTTATCAATTGTTACTAAATCATTTATATTTTCTTTACTTTGTATAATTTGTTTGATATAACACAATGTGTATGAAAAAAATGTAATCAGAACAAAATGTTGGCTGTACATGTCAATGACGTTCAAATGAATAAATTCCAAATTCCAAATTCCAATCAGAACAAAATGTTGGCTGTACATGTCAATGACGTTCAAATGAATGAATTCCAAATTCCAATCTGTCTAATATACCGGTGCGTTTCACAGCTCACTTTTATTTCAAGGGTCATCTGAGCATACTACAAGTATGTTCATATCTTCTATAGATGACCAACTGTAATCACTCCAGTACATCATTACGATTTCAACCCAACCTTTTATGGTATTCTAACCCTACTCATGTATTAGTGCTGTAGATATATTTCTCCTACTTAATTATTAAGATTATGTAACGGTCGTACGATTTAGTGATAATTTAATCGTTTGATATACAGGACCATGCCGGAAAACAACGTTTACTTTGCATTTAATTGATCGTTTGACCCCGTTTCAATATGTTTCAATAGATAGATACAATTTAAATACATTGTAAATCAAATCAGGGTTTCAGAGCGAAACATGTGAGGGAATTAGATATGGTTTTCGATTTTTAAATATGAATTTTTTGACAATTTGTTTTTGAAAATCTCATATCGTCTGAACATGCCTTAGCTAATCTTCGGTAGATGTGGACATACTCTTAATAAGGATGTAAACATGCAAAACACGTGCTAGCACATACGGTTAACGTCTTTGATTCTTAATTACAATGAAAATTTCGTACTGAAGGGGGGTAATGTNTAATATAGACATGGTCACAGAATATTGAATGATATTATAGATTTGCACATGAGACATATCTTTCGATATTTTACTTTAAGTATATTCTTGAAAATGAATTCTTCAAAGATCTTGAACCCATCAATTAACACAAGTTACATTTTAAAGACCATCTGAGGCAAATGATATGCCGTAGATACATACTGTCTGGCAACTTCTGACATTTTCAAATTTAATTTGTCTTATATCCCGACATATCTTTAACCTGTTAATGTTTCTAAGCATATCTGAGGAAGATATGAACATATAATATCATGAATGTGAATATGATCATAGTAAGTGCAATGCTAATGCAAATGGCCATTAATCATAGATTTCGATTTTGATCCTGAATATTAAAAAAAAAGTCTGATATGCCGTGATATTTTGCACCTAACAAGCAGATTCATTTTTATTAGGTACAAATACTGGTCAAAATAAATAAAGATAAAGATGGTGTCGCAGAATGTGCAATACTTACATGTAAGAACATAAATACATCGTTTTCTATTCATTGTTTTTTTTTTATAAATATGTCTAATATACCGGTGCATTTCACATCTCGCTTTTATTTCAAGGGTCATATGAGCACACTACAATTATGTCCATATCCACTATAGATGACCAACTGTAATCACTTTGGTAGGCTACATACTTACGATTTCAACGCCACTTGTTATGCTATTCTTAACCTACTCGTGTATTAGTGCTGTAGATTTATTTCTCCTACTTATTATTAAGATTATGTAATTGTTTTATGACTTGACAATTAATCATTAAATCGTTTGATATTCCTTGGCAAAAATACTATAATGGAAAAAGAACTATTACTTTGCTTTAATTAAACTTGCTATCCTATTGTAGATATGTCTTAATGAATAGATAAAACAAGCAATACATATTAAAAAAAATCAGAGTCTCAGAGTGAAACATGTGAGGGAATATTAGACATGGGTTTTCGATTTTTCGTCTGCAAACATCTCCGGTAGATGTGGACATACTCTTAAGAAGGATGTAAACATGCAAAACACGTGCTAGCACATACGGTTAACGTCTTTGATTCTTAATTACAATGAAAATTTCGTACTGAAGGGGGGTAATGTGTACGTTTGTGTTTTCTGGAATGTTGCCGGGTGTGTATTTAACTGCTGATTGATCGTGAATATGGGTGTACAAGCTGATGTATGCACTATGAGCAGAACGGAAAAATGATTCTGGAAAGAGTGAAGAAAACAAAATTAATTCAATTCTTCACAGAAGCTTTATGATCACAACAAATGTAGCTTCATGTTTAATTGTGCGACACATTATTGACATTTCCGCTGAATAAGAGGGAAGTGCCTATCTAGCTATATTGTTAATGCTTGGATGAAGTTGACGTCTACTTTGCCATGTTTGCCCTGGATCCTTTGTTCCGTCCTCTCACAGTGATGGGGAATAAGTGGGAAATAGACCAAGAAAATTGAAAAAAAATCAACCGGAACTAAATTTTGAACATTTTGTTTCTTTAGATGACCGTGAAATACTTATAGAAAACTCAAATCTCTAAAGTTAACGAATTCAAAGAAAATATCCTGATATTTGCAACATTTCTGATGTAACATGATGTGACACTTTTCCTATCGAAAAACACAGCTTTTGTTCAGATCCCACAATCAGTGAACATGGCAACTGAATTTTCGGAAATGCACCCCATTACTCGGTAAAAATAAATTCACCCTGATCTTTATCTGAACCCCTTTTTTCTCTTTCAAATACAATCTCAACCCTTAACCACATGAACAAGGTGACCTAAGTGGCTACATATCTACGCGAAAATGTATAACATGTTTCCCTCGAGGGCTTGAGTGCAAAGTAGAAATGCATTTGTATTTCACCTTGATAAATATGCACGGTATGTCTCCTTACTTTTGTTTCTGTGCTTGAAGGAAAACAAGTTCGGTGCGTGGGGAAAATGGCTGGTTCAACATTCAAAATATCGTTTACAGGGAACCTCGTGGGAATAGGGATAAACAAAGTGTGGTATGAGGGAGATTGGTATAAGAATGCTGATTGTTATCATACTGACGCACGTGCTCAATTCTGAAAATAACTAAAACATAAGACAAAATAGATAAATATCAGAAAGAGATAAATTAATTAATATATATCTGTACATTGACATGAAAAAAACAAACGATAAAAGTGTAAAACATGTAGAGCCTTTAGTAATTGAATTAGAACTGAAGACCATTTCATTCTTGCTCGGGTGCGCACATGATGGAAGGATATGGGCTTCATTTCTTTACTCAGCTCGGTCGCAAACGGTCAGTCAACTATTATGACATCTCATTATACATCGTTTCTTTTTCGAGTTGCGTTATAACCTGACTACCCTGTTTTCAAAGAAGACTATTATAAATAAATGAATAAATAAATACTATAAGGGGGTATGACACTTCTACATATTAAGGAATAAAGGTGACAAATTGCAATCAATTTCAACAACGGGTGCATCTTTTTGGTAAAAAAAATCTAATCACAAAAAGATTTAATTCTTTTCACAGTTCTCAGGGGATTCGAGCCCAAGATTTTGAGGATCGTTCCACCGATGCGCAAACTCTGTCGACTTTGAAAGACTTTGAAACAGGGGCCCTCAAAAAAATTAACCGCAAGTCCTAAATACGCACTCCTGATTGGTTGAAAATAGAGTTGCGTTAAGTTTTCTGACTTGCGTTTAAACGCAACTTTTTATGCAATAGGGCCAAGGACTCCTTTTCCCGCTTGAGGCTTTTATTGCACTTTTAGAAGTTTTTCTGCAGATCACACCGTTCGGCGATGATTTGCATCTTTACTGAGTGTCTACAGAAATGGTTTCGGTAACACCGTCCTGTAACATTCAGTGACATTCAGACGCCACTAAATATCGGACACAATGAATCAAAGTTTCTTTTAAATCGCTCTGAAATGGTATATCTAGAAACTTGACACAAAGGATCAACGATTCATTATCCCAAATAACGTGGCCATCATCTCTCTTTTCAGGACGAGTGCAATGTGATTAATTGCCTGTCGGGGTTGAAGTACTTTCTTAGAGAACATTAATGAATCATATCTGGACATTCACACCACATTCGTTCTCTCCTATCACACACACACATCACAATGGTGCTGACGTCACGCCTCGTGTTGTCCATGCGCTCATGTTTTCAAGTGCCCCATGTGGGCATATCGTTCAATCTACTCGAACTCAAGGTTGAGCCAATAGACCTGCCCCAAAATGGAATTTCAACGACGATAATGGCCGACTCATACCTGTGCGTTTTTAGCCTTCCTTGGCCCATAGTTTCTGGAAATTAAAAACGCTCCCTGGACGAACAGCATACGCGGATCAGACGGTAGACTGACGCTCGGCTTGAGCTCAAGGAGCGTACGACGAGCGTCAGTCATCCGTGCGACCTGCATATTTGTGACTCCAGGGAGCGTTTTAATTTCCAAATAACGCTGGACCGACGCAGACTTAGAAGCAAAGGTGTGAACCGGCCTTTAGAATGGAAAAAGATACGACGCTTTTTGTACTATTAAAGAAGTCAATTTCATTCAGGCTTTCAGGCTTGAAGAGCTATCAAATTTCTGAATGAGCGTTCTGTGTTCTATATTGAAACATTACCCGTTTATTATTCCAAAGAGAACTGGAAACCTTTTAGCTACTATCATAGTCAAAAGTGTAGCCCCACCGAGATGCCAACCACTTTGTAATATAAACGCAACAGCTGGACAAAAGTGAGCATTCGTTGCCCTTGTTATAGAAGCCTTGAATTCATTTGAACATAAAAGCAGTTCATAAATCGTCAGCGTTTTTACGAACGGCCTATAACTACAGTGGCACTACGTGAAGACGTAGAAAACCCGACATATCGTCAAATACAATGACATACGACTTGAATTCATGTTATTTCAATAGCTTTTATTTCAATTGTTCAATTGAATTGCTACGACTGGCTCGTGCACCCACCCCTCGCTAGTAGGCCGGTTCGTACGCGTACGCTTCTTGAACGCAAGCCGAATGTCGGTCCACCGAATCACCTGCGTCATTGTGCGTCCGAAGGAACGTTTTTAATTGTAAAAAACGCCGGGCCGATGCAGGCTAAAAACGCGAAGATGTGAGTCGCCCTTTACATGCAGAATCATATAGAGAAGAAAAAAACCAACTTGTTGTAAGCAGATGTAAAAAAAAAAAATCGAATGCTCCTATCTCGCTCCTGTCTCCATAGGCTTTTCACGCACAGATTTGGCTAGATGGGACCGTAGCTTGATCGAGCCAATTAGTAAGACAGACGTTTGACCTGAAAGATGATCCATGGTATTTTCTTTTCACAGTTTTGGCGGGATTTTTGTCGCCATGTCGAGATAATTAGACTAGGATGCTAAACAAGTGTCATGATCCATCATTACGATGGAGGCGAATCTTAAAGGTGGCCTAAAATTTGGCGTTGACACTAAAAAAATCAAAATTGTTCAGGAATTAGGGGAACAGACACACACAACTCATCTAAAAGAGCCCTCTAAAACCATCTCCACATTAGCGACTGAATAGATCTCATGTGCAATATTTTCTTGATTATCTGCCACTTAGTATATTCATATTTGTACTTATGCATTTTGTTCTCATCTTTGTATACTTGTTATGTTTTTTTTTCATCCGGGATGCAAACTTGTATGGGCTGCCATAGACTTTTTTGTATTCTCGAGACATGTTTTTATCTTGTCTAAAAAAATAAAGTAAACTTAACTAAACTATTTTATGGATTCATGCAAAAAGAACTGAGAAAAAAAAGGTCTGTAACAGAGAGTAAGAGCCGGTGGTGCAGCGCCCTCTATCATTACAGGATTTGGCCCATCATTGATAAGTAGGGTGATTATCCCTCACACCACGAATATATGACACTCCAAAGTAAAACAAAAAATTTATAGTATCACCATGATGCCAACGAGAGTTCTGATGTCCTAATGTCCATGAATCAATGAGAGCGGCTACATAGCAAAGCTGGTAAAGTGTCTGATATAAAAAGTTGATCCATCTTGGGACGGATTCGAACCACTTAATTGCTGCAGCTTTCTTGAAACATTTTGTAAAACGTTTTGCACCTCCGTGGAAGGGTGCAATATCATGTTGAAGGTGCAAACTTGCACCACTGGTAGAATAATCCATCCTTCAAGGTGGTCGCAGTGTTACATCATTTTGCATTGATCGAGATAGAAACGTGCATCCTTTTTCTTAGTGTGCCAATAATACAAATTTATAAAGAACATAATCGTTTTGAAAACTCTCTACATAAAATGAAACTTGAATATGAAATATTACACGCATATTTACCCTTCCTACAATATGGCGTTTAATATTTTTCATACCTGACAGGGTATATTAGGTCAAACCGTCATGTACAAGAACTTGAGAAATATCAGCACCATATTGTGATGGCCGAGTTTGGGAGCGCGATATGATTTGTAGCCATCAGCATTCTTTCGTGTCATGTTACGATCAATCATTCAGACATTTCCATTTCATTTCTAATGGGAAAAGAAAGGAGGACCGTCTGGTCGAGATTGGGATCCGGAGAGACATCTTTCCAAGTAAACAACAGGAATCAGGCGACCATTACACTCTTAAAAAGTTTGGGGTTAGAATGCTCTAGAAATGGGTAACTGAGATTCAAGGTTTTTTTCGATCATCTTCAATCTGGGCACAGAACGAGTTAGATCTGACACAAAACCTATACTTTGTGCGCAGAAAGGCCAAATGACTCGAACAAAGCAAACAAATCCAATTTAAACATTCATAAAATGCACACAAACGGAATTTGAATAATCGAGGAATTTACGTCCATGAAGCTATTTTTAAGATTTGAATGAACTTGATTACTTGGTCATAATCATTTGGGTAGTAATAGTGGTATCGACCATATCTTCCGGTCATCTTGATATGCTGAACAAAACGCGACTTATCTTCGGGTCAATACTACGCGCAACTCTAATAGTGGAGTAGTCAAACTGTTGACAATTACCATCTATATCCCCCAAGAAATTCATTTTGTGAAGGAATTTCCGTCATGGAAAGCAAGCGACTAATTGAAGTTGTTCCGCGAGTCAATGGCTTTTGAGCTCGAGTTCCAGGAATATGCTAGAAGCAGATGCTAATGGTGACGGCATAGATTTGGCTCGTGGACAAGTCGTTAGTTTTCAACCTGATCCGCCTGACAGTATCATCTAGGGCAACTATGTTCCAACGAATTCAGGATATCGATACAATAACCTGTGGTTATACAGTAAACCTAATTGGTGAGTCAGAAACGATCCCAGAGAGATGGATCAACTTTCTTTAGATATGAACCAGAAAAAAATCATCGGTACACGCGAATAAATGAGAAGCCTTTTTCGATTGCATCTTCTCACTGTTTGATACACACCCAGTGAAAGTATACAAAATGTATAAATCTTTGATAAAGGGTTAGATATTGCACTCATCTTGGAAGTAATTTTAAAGAGAAATTAAAGGGGGTACAAAATTATACCATTTGTTTGTCTATAGAATGCTCTAGAAATGAGTTACTGAGAATCAGGGTTTTTTCGACCATAGTCGATCTGGGCTCAGAAAGGGTTAGATCTCGCACAAACCTATACTTTGTGCGCAGAAGGAACAAAGGACTCGAACAAAGCAAACAAATCAAATTTAAACATTCACAAAATGCACACAAACGGAATTTGATTTGATGTCCACCTGTTAGGTGTACAATCGCAGAATTTACGTCCATGAACCTATTTTGAAGGTTTGAATGAACTTGATTACTTGGTCCCAATACTTAGGGTAGTGATAGTGATATCGGCCATTACTTCCGGTCATCTTGACTATGCTGAACAAAACGCGACTTATCTTCGGGTCAATACTACGCGCAACTCTAATGCTGTTGTTTAGGGAGTAGTCAAAATGTTGACAATTACCATACATCCCCCAAGAAATTCATTTTGTGAAGGAATTTTCGTCATGGAAAGCAAGCGACTAATAGAAGCTGTTCCGCGAGTCAATGGCTTTTGAGCTCCAGTTCCAGGAATATGCTAGAAGCAGATGCTAATTGTGACTTGGTTTACTATAAAACAAAGCCTTTTGTAGAGATTAAAGCCTATGTGACTGCGTGGGCGATTGGTTTAAAACTCTTGGCTTTTGATTAAACGATATCCTTATGGACGCTGTTTAAAAATTGGGCAATTTTTGCTTCAGTAGTTTATTTTAATCTTACGTGTATTTTATATACTTGTTCATTATATCTTTTAATTAATTTATTGTTTATTTGCCCGCCTGTCCATCCATCTATGTATCTATCTGTCTACCTACTCATTCACTTATTGCTTTCACTGCGCAGAAGTAAAGATTTTTGGCCCGTCCGTCCAGCTCTTGATCTTATAATCTTTGCAGCTCTTTCCAAAGTCTGCGTCCGAAATTGACCGACGTCTCAGATTGAATCTTACTCCTCTGTACACCGCAATGAAAGTATTATAAATCTCTTGGGCTTCTTAAGTAATGTTATCGCCCGAGGAACGCTTGGGAAGCGACCAAGTAAATTATACGCTCCACATCATCTTGTACGCTGTCCTTCTATGACTCATTAGTAGATCAACCATCAAGAAAAAATAACACACTCGGAGAATTTTCCTTGCAAATATCATGAAAGCACTAAAACGAGCTAAAATGCCAATCTTATACGGTTGACCCATGGAATAGGCGGGTTTACTAATAGATGCAAATTTTATGCATACCTATAACACAAAGGTTGTTCTTGACAACCCGAAAGCTTGCCCGAGGCTTGCCCGACATAGCAACAAGTAATGTATGTAAACTGGATTCCAAGTATTGTAGTCTTATTGT
>BQKZ01002207.1:0-93404 GCA_036244855.1 Temnopleurus reevesii | reverse complement strand
GTAGAGCCAGTGAAACAAAGTATGTCAGCAAATATAGCGCTTGATTGAAAGCGCTCCGCCAAGTCAGCAAACACCAAATGTGATTTCATATGTGTGTATATTTATGTAACCCAAATGAACACTCTATTTCTCAATGCGCGGAGAGGGCGCAGACGCATCTGGGCAGTATTGAGTGAGCAACTGACGCGAATATTCCTGGTTTTTACAGCTAAGTGAAGCTTCTGGAGACAAAATGTGGAAAAGATGCAGGAGAAAGTAAGGGATGGGATGGGAGAGAGAGAGAGAAAGGGGGATGGGAAAGGGGGGGGGGGATGAGGAGAGATAGGGGAAAGAGAGAGAAGGAGGGAGAGGGAGGGCAGAATGGATGTTAGAGACAGGTAGGAAGGACCAAGAGAAAGAGGAATGAACATCAGAGGAAGAGAAGAAGAGAAGAGAATTCAGTGACTGAATAGCAATGCTGATGTGAGATTACTTGTACAATGTTTGTAGGGACAAGACTTTAACGCCTAATCTAAATACAGTAGATTGAAAATATTCAAATCTTTTTGGATTAGTTCCTGACTACAATATTTCATGAGCTGGACTATTTTTTATTTAATGATGATGAAACTTTCCTTTTCTGTTTTCATCTTTCCATGAAGTCTATACTCTCTCGTTTTTCACTCTCTCTAAACAAACTCTAATAAACCTCCATCGAAGGCAAGCATGCTGGCTTTTAGAGGAAAAACAACGTGTGCCGCCTTTGGGCTTTTTTGGCCACTCGTCTCCAATCTAATTGCACCATACACCGCATAATGAGCATAATATTTTGTCACGTGACCCAACGCACACGTAGCCCGTAGTAAATTGTGCTGGGATTAGCTGAGTGGTCGTGTGCACGCTCGGCTCTGAGGTACGTTTTACTACGAAGATGACGTAGTTGCCATGGGGATGAATTAATGGGATTATCGATTACCAGGCCAAGTCCTTTTTGGTAATAGTAGCCTGTAAAAATGGACATACTCACCTATAGTGTGTATCCAATGAGCCGTATAGAGTTATGAATCAATTATGATTGATGGTTGAATGATAAGTGCAAAGTGATGTTATGCTTTATTGGCCTAAGCCATTGTAATCATTGAGGGATTACACTTCAAAAGAGGATTTTCATTCTCAGTAAATTGAGTTATTTAGAGGCAATAAGTATCCCATTTGGCTTTTTCATTGGGGACTTTACCTTTCTAGGAAAATGCTAGATTTTTGAAAAATTACATGATAAGTGTACGTATATCCTATACCATTGGACTAATTGCCATATTTCATTATCTATGCAATGGTGAGGAAATCATTCTTCGCTATGTTCCTAATATCTCTCCGCCAAATTATTTGTTACGAGACCTATGACCTACATGTATTTCCATTTTTTTATTGGCTTAGTATACCAGATTATACATGGAAAACCTAACATTATGATTCATGGATTACACAGCATTGTTTTTTTAGACAATCAAAGATGATAGCCCACTATCATTGCCTAATTTGGGAATTAAAAGATGAATATTTTACACAATTGAGAAGATAAATGACTTATTATCCATATTAGTTTCCACGAATAATTAATGGACTTCATAACTAAGCAATATTTGTAAGTACTCTCCTTGTTTAATGAAGCCCGTCATCAACCTCAGCTCTTTGACACGATCATCAAAAGGTTTGATGAAGTAGACTAAACCAATGTCCACATCACATAATGAGATCCAGTGACAGAGACTAGAAGCTTCCATTCATAAAAGCGGCCAATTACGCACACTGAGGATGTGTGATGTGGAGACTCCCATCTTGGGAAGGGGACAAAAGATGCTCTGCAGGTGATAACTTAGCAGGAGGTGATGACATCCACTGGACTTCATCATCCCTCCATGCTAGTCTGCAGGCACAGACCATTTGCTTTTTGTTTTGCATTTTGTTCAGTGCATGGTATAGAGTCTGCATGCAAAGACTACATTATTTTAATTCTTTTGGATGCATATCATAGTTTAATAGTCTCAAAATGCACACCCTATACTGCGGACTATTCACATTGCGGAAAACCAAAGCCAAGAGTCTGTATCTACAGACTACCCCCATGCTCCCATTCCCGGGGTGTGTTCATATTAGCATGAAAGGATGCGTTCCCATTAAGGGCACATTTATCACTTTGGTGACATTGGCTCCAGTCATAATTTCAAAAACTAGGAATCCTCCCAAGTCTAAACTATCTCAAGTTTAAAATATATATTTGTTTGTATGATTACATGCATATAAATGTAACATGTTTATATTTTGATATGCTTGTATTCTAGAGTCAATGCATCTCGTTTGATTATAATTCCTTGTTTTGATGCTGTTCCCATGGTAATATAAGCACCTAAAAATGTCCCCACTTTGTCTGCTTTTAAATTCAGTAAGAAAGTAATTATTGGTTCTTCTGATCATGAGGGGGCAAAGCGTATAAATCATAAATTCTTCCTTTGGTATGATAAAGAAGAGAGCTCATTGACCCTATTTTCATATAGTGTCTTTATATGTCCATATGAAATTGAATATGCACTGCTATCATATTACATACAGGGATAACAAAAGTGACATTTTGTTAAATTCTGCAACAGATGCAGAGGCATTATTGAGATTCTTGTGCAAACACAAGTCTTTTTATGACGGATGGAATTGGTTAATGGTCTTTGTCATTGACTGAGGAAACTTCATTGAGGTCACCCAGCATCTCGCGTTCTCAAAACAAAATATTCAGTAAGGACAATGTCTCCTCATTTTGTTAAAAAATGAGATGTCGATCAAGGCATCATGTAGCACGAAGCATTTTAGCTACAATGGGAAGAATGAATGAGAGAATGGAGTTGCAATAATACTTGTGCACACAAACCCATGAATAGAATTTGGGTAACTTCACACCGAGCCTTCTTCCTGCGCTTCACAGGCAGCAAACCGAGATCTATATATCGGACACTTTTTATATGGGATAGTATCTTTAGCTGTGGTTGCATTTGCCCTCCACCCGCTGCATTCTAATGAGAGGACAATGTACTTCTGGGTATCAGATATAACACGATTTGACTCCCCCTCATATTATAACCCCACAGGCCAGCGTGAGCAAACAAATCGCACCAGATCTTTATGGCCTGAAGAAATTCATTCACTCCAAAGAATTGTATCCAGCTTTAATTTATTTCTTTCTCTCTCCAATCCATCTCGCTCTCTCTTACTCTCAGTCTCTTTAAGTATATCCTTTATACCAATTATTTTTTTACTCATGTATTTGATTTTGATTCAAAGGAGTACTGTTTTCATTGTCTTAGTTCGGTTAAAGAATAAATAATTGACATACTTTGTTGTCCTTAAGTAATTATTTCCTGATAATGTGTCTGAAATCTTATTCTTCAATGATAAAAAATCAGTGACCTCTTAATCATGGAATTATTGGTTCTTTACCCTCTTATTTCTACATTCTTCAGCTTTTTCTTTGTCATCAATTATCATCTATATCCTTCCTTTTCTCCTGTTTCCATCCGTCCCCTCTCCCCCTCTCTCCCTCTCTCCCTCTCTCCCTTCCCCCCTCCCTTTCCTTCCCTCGCCCTCCCCTCTTTCACCCTCTCCTCTTTCACCCTTCCCTCTTTCCCCTGGCCCTCCCTCTAAATCTATTTTATTCATCCTTCCTCCTTTTGCTCTGTCTCCTCTTCCTCTTTTTCCTCCTTCTCTCTCCGTCTCTCTCCGTCTTTTTTCCGTCTCTCTCCTCTACCTCCCTTTCCTTATTCATCACTGCCAACCCTCCATCTACTGACCTCGTTTCTCTCCCTCTTCTTTCATTTTGTTAATTATTGAATAATTCTATCTGATATTTCATGTATCAAGGTTGATTTATTCTTCTTGGTGTAATGTAAATTTAATCTGAAATACCGAGATGTAAGCAGGGACCATTGACACTTATCCATTTGCACTTCTCAAATTGTCAACTAAAATCTTTATAAGATGGAAGAGACTCCCTTCCCACCCTGGGACTCTACACAGAAAGTGAGTTCAATAAGGCTCAATCGCTTTCCTTTTGTGGAGTAAACGCGTTGATTCTGCTGAGGAAATTTGGCCATTTAGGCCACGATTGAGAGTGCATATCGTGCATTTAGGTGAGGGTCACAAGAGAGGAAATGGAGGTATTAGATTTTCAGAGGATGGTTGAAATGAAAGGAGCATATACTAAGCCCTGATGCTTGGACTGATGGATACAATACTACAATGTGTCTCATCAGAAAGGTTTACTTTACATGTATACCATCTCAATGAATGGGTCTCGAAGTTGAGACTTGTTAGATTGAAATTGATTTTTAATAACTGAGAAGTCTTACCTTTGAGGTTGACCTATAAAATTGCTTGCAGTATGCTGCTTCAAAAATTTCTTGGGTAAAGAAGCACAGAAATTCATTATTATACATGTATTGATGACTCGCATAGAGTTATATATTTTGTGTACTCTTTCTTGAACGATTTCATTTAATTATAATATATAAATGAAATTCAGTTTTATACCAATTAAATCTTGATGTTTGGATCGACAGGCATTTTCAAATGGAATCTTGAATATTAGTTGACCTGCCTAAACAAGTGGGTGCTGTATCAAGTTATAGAAGAAGAATGGTGGTACTTTAATCCTGGCTTTTCTGGCTTAAATTTCTTTGTTTGAAAGGAAAGTGATGATAAAAAGGAGTGATTTTTCTAAAAGATTTCTTACCGTGTATATCAGAGCTGCCAACCAAAATCCGTATTTTCCTTCCCTTTCGTTTTCTTATGGAGTACTTTATTATATGGCCATCAGTAATCACGTTTAACATTGTTATGTCCACAATACCATGTTTTTGTCTCCTTGAATCAATGGTATCAGCTGGAAAGCATCTGGAAGCTATTTATAAGATTGAGAGGTATGACATTTTGTTACAGCAAAACATTCATTTGATTCATACCCTAAATCAATAAACAGCTTATGCCGGTGGATGATAAAGCGTTTTTGCGGAGAAACAGGTGTGTTTGATTATATTCTTCTCCTCTTGTAAATTGATATTGAATATCTATTCATTTGAACACTCCCTTGCTATGTGTAATAGAGTTGAAATGTGGAAAGGAATCCGTACTGGTTGGCAGCTCTGGTATATGCTTGCAAATCTGGGTGTAAAATGAGAATTGCATTCAATGCAAGTTAGAATTATTACTATTAATATTGGTTACATGTTATCCCTGTAAAGCCAAGAACGATGTTACCACAGTGGGATCACTTGGTCATATTTCTTAAAACTTTACACCAATATCAATGAATCAAAGAGTTTTGTTTTGTACTATAGAAATAAAGTAGAAATGCTCTAAAATCAATCATGGGTACTTCTATACAATGAATGAAATAGCCCTGCAAGTTGCAAACTTGCCATTCAAAAACACCCATGAATATTTCATTGACACTATTCAAATTAGGATAGCGATGCAATAAAAACAATATATGTGTCCCTCGGGGATGAGAGTGTGAAGAAGTTTATTAGATCTACAAACTACTTTCATATCTTCAGCTGATAGCTGCCTGTGAGGGCAGTGTACTCCGACCATCCCACGCTGCATGCAAAATGAGGCTAACCTTTACAAATTCACCTCCTAATTTTCATGCCAACTGTTATCTTGTATAGCTTTGACAGAAGAAAAGTCAGTTAGGGGATGAGTCTCGAAACGCATGTTTGTAATCATCACTTCCCCGAGACTCCATTACCTGGGGATCAACATGAAAGGCAGCGGTCGCCTCTTCTGCTCTCTCCTCCTAACTGCTTTCATTTGCTCTCATTTTTATGCATTGCCAATTTGCATGCACGCTTTTTTTTCTATAGAGATTTTACCAGCCTGTCATAATGTAAACACCATCCCTACTGAAGACTGTACGCATCACTCATTCAAGCATTGAAGCTCTATACTGTATGACTATCATCTTCTCTCATCCTGTCGTTATTTGCCCATTGGTTGCCATTTTAGTGCAAACCTCCAAGTATGGGATTCATTCTAAAGATTTCAGCATTATAGAAAGGGGAGGAAGTGTCATAAAACGCAGATGAATTCATTTACAGGAGTATGAATGGTATATCAACTATTGGTTATCTTACTCTCAAGCGTTAAACCTTGATTTGTGTTTTTATTATCGTTTCGGAGAGAAGACTTGTACATTCGTCGGAGACATGTGACTTTTTCGATGTATTCCACATCGCAATGGGAGTGAGAAAACACCTTTCATGCCTCTTATAGATCTCATGTATCTTGCCCTCGTTTCCCTCGCCCATCATGCTCGCTAATTATGCCCTGCGTCGAGACGAATCCACTCGTCTTCATGAACCGGTAAGTAGCTTTGGAAGCCCTTTTCTTGTTTTAAACATTCATGAAGTGTGTAAGTCCTTCATCTGCGATTCTAATGAGAGTCATGATGTTAAGGGATACGTCGGAGGAGAGGACGGCATTAATACGCCTCCAACGTGGCACTTGCCTGCACGTTGAGCATGGCCGTGAATGGACGATTGAAAAGCGAGAGGGATAGGAGGATGTATCTCTACATGAGATGCGTGATTGCCATGGGCAGCTGAAAGACCAGCTGCGTGAAGTCGCTTCTTCTATTTCAATATCGTTCACCATGCAATATCTGTAATGAANACTTTGGCTTAGAACACTATCAACTATAATGTTTTTTGTTGTTTGTTGGGTTAGTTGATTTCTGTGATTTTAAAGAGATATAGACCATACCACATCAATTTTGCGCTTTCATGCAGAATAAAATATGCAAAGGGGCTGTATATTGTACAAGTAATTTGACAAAATGATGAGGCAACACCATATGAACTATTAAAAAAAATTAAGTTGAACGCATGCAATATTTGTAATGAATGTCTCCTTTATTGCTTCCTATTTTCTCTTAACCACGGTTTCACTTTATGAGATGAAACTACCTGTACCTAAACTTTGGCTTAGAACACTATCAACTATAATGTTTTTTGTTGTTTGTTGGGTTAGTTGATTTCTGTGATTTTAAAGAGATATAGACCATACCACATCAATTTTGCGCTTTCATGCAGAATAAAATGTGGAAAGGGGCTGTATATTGTACAAGTAATTTGACAAAATGATGAGGCAACACCATATGAACTATTAAAAAAAATCAAGTCGAACGCATGCAATATTTGTAATGAATGTCTCCTTTATTGCTTCCTATTTTCTCTTAACCACGATTTCACTTTATGAGATGAAACTACCTGTACCTAAACTTTGGCTCAGATCATTATCAGCTATAATGATTTTGGTTGTTACCTTTTTTTTTATAGATTTATTGGATTTCTGAGATATGAAAGATATATAAACTTGAGCACAACAAGCATGGCCTTTTCATTCAACATAAAAGGTGCCAAAGGGATATAAATTGTACCAGTAATTTGAAGAGAATATTGGAAAAAAGTTGTCTTCTTTTAAATCATAAGAATAGCATAGCTGCCAACTGTTACCAATTTTTATTAATCAATACTAATGTTGGCATCAGATTTGTCAAGTTTAATTCCAGGAAAGAATACTGTATAGTGGAAAATTTTCGCAGGGGTTTAATTTTTGTAGAAAATTTGTACGAAGAGTTACTTCACACAGTGCATTTCAAAGTGGCACGATAGCGCTATCAATGTTTCAATCAGGTGAACATCTAAGTTTCTCATCATAATCTCTAGATTATTCAGTCATTCTTTATAATTTTTCTGCATTTAAAAGCATTTTTGCGCAGAAATCCCTTGCTGTTTCCTGAAAAATATTCATTTATTAGGTCGGTAGATTATACTTTTTATGGATTATATCCGCGAATATAATACCCACGAAAATGTTCATGGAATAAACAACCGCGAAAAATTAACACAGCGAAATTATCCCACTATACAGTACAGATTTTTTTAAACATATGCACCATTCACTTCAATGTATGTTATGTGAAAAACTAATTTCCACTTTGTCATGTTGGCAGCTATGGAATATAATTATAAGCAAAAAGTGCTGCAACTTGGTCTATGAAAGGAGAAATGAAAGCTAATTGGAATTGTTACTGATGGAATATTGATTACAGATTTATATTTTTGATATCAAATAATTAGCTGTCACAAACTTCTATTGACCTCAGCTAGTATGCAATTCATGTGTGTGTGTTTGTGTGTGTGTGTGTGTGGGGGGGGGGGGTGACATCCATTCCATTGGTTGTTATCCCAAAGATTTAATAGTTTGGAAATGAGATAAGCTTCATTTCTTAACCTTTTACCCGTCCTTGTCGAGGATACGCACCAGCGCTCGCACGCTCTTGTCGACGATCCTCGACAATAATACAGCAATGCAATAAAACCCGTACAGTTGTATAATAGCGAGGCACGCGCCGGAAAATTGCATGCCAATCGATACTTCATACNGTGAAGGTTTGTATCCTCCAAGAAAATTTGAATGATAAAGAAAGGTGGATGATATAATCTGATGCTAAAAATGTGTAAAGTTCTTCCTTTTTTATTAATAAAACAAATGAATAAAGATTTTTTGTGTCTGAAAAGTACCTGGGGCGGTATTCTGGTAGGTGTCTTATCCCGGCGTCCTAACTTTTGTCTTATCTTTTGTCTTATCTCCCCTGCGCGTCATAAAAATGCAGCATGCAGGTATTGCGCGCAAGAGAGATAAGATAAATTGGCAGTCTGAAAAGTGTCTTATCTTTTATCTTATCTTTTTTAACGTATAATTCCGCATAGAGATTTAGGACACCTCGTAGCTGTCTTATCTCCACCATGGCGGCAATTTTTCTTGCAGTTTACGTTATTAGGGATTAGATCCTGTTCAGAAATGAATGTCTGATTATGAAAGACTTTCAAAAAGTTCTTTTCTTTGAATTTTTATGAATTTTGTTTATCTGCGTTTTGATGTAACAGGATGAATTTCTTGAATATGTGCTCAAAACAAACATGTGATAATTAGGACAATTACTTTGCTAGTGTGCAGTACGCAAAGTATTTCAGCGTATTGAAACTGTGTTTGCGCAGGGGTTTCAGCTAACATTTTCATTGGTCAATGAGCTGGGGAGAGGAATGGAACATTGATTTCAATTGGTTGTCTGAGATAAGATAGGTGGTTCTAATAGAGATAAGACAGAGAAAAGAGAGTTTTCAGAATACCGATTTAAGACTGTCTTAGCACAGTCTTATCTTATGGAGATAAGACAAAAGATAAGACACTGAGATAAGACAGCTACCGGAATACCGCCCCTGGGGATTAAAAACCTCTATGTGCTTCAGCCTCTTGTCACCTTCTTTTTTAATCTGAAACCGTCTGACATATGAAGACTTTTGTGTTTAGCCTTGAAAGGTCCCATTTAATATTTCAGATTAATGATTTTACTTTAGCTTGAGGGTAATTAACTATTAGAATAGTGGATCGGTTTTCATTCTTTTAAATTAACTAACAAAGTCTAGACTGATGAACCTCTTTCATGATCATTTTTAAAATCACTATTTTTATATCAGACAAATAACATTGCAGAATAAACTAGAAGCCCTGACTATCTAACCCTATGAAATATGATTTTTTTTCCCATTTTTTAATCATTAGTCATTTTGTAACCCTTTGAAAGATTAAATTTCTTAATTGTTTTAATCATCAGTCATTTTGTATAATGAACGTTTGGAAAAAAACATGAACATTCCTAAGAACAAACTTTCCCTAAATTGAACCTTTAGAATAATGAAAATTATCCAATATATAAACCCTCCAGAGCCTTGGTTATACAACAAAATCAATTGGTGTCTAACCATTGTGAAAAATTTCCAATAGACTGTTCCTATAATAATTTTATCCATAATTTGGGCAGACAAAAAGAACGGAAGAGGAACAGCTGTTGCAATAAATGCATTATTTTCATACATAGTTCTCTTTCTGTATTGTTCTCCAAAATCCAGAAAAGCAAAAGCTATCAAAACCTTAGGGATTTGGCACCCCCAAGAGCTGTCAAGCAAAGAAAAATAAGATAGCCAACTAGGAGGTGGTGGGGGAAACTAAGAATCTCAATGACCCTCAAGAAATGCGATTTTAAAGATGATATTAAAATACATTCAGTGAAATAATGTTTGTTCTTTTAATTTGAAGAAATTGCTCAGTCCATATGCCATACAATCAAATCATATACAATCCTAGAAGACAGAGAATAATAGCACTGATAACAATTCCATAG
This sequence comes from Temnopleurus reevesii, assembly GCA_036244855.1. Taxonomy (NCBI): domain Eukaryota; kingdom Metazoa; phylum Echinodermata; class Echinoidea; order Temnopleuroida; family Temnopleuridae; genus Temnopleurus; species Temnopleurus reevesii. The sequence continues at coordinate 83,134 of BQKZ01002207.1, read as the reverse complement.
TATTTTTCCCCCAGTTTCCCTATTGGGTCTCCTTAATACATATGGATGCCAACCTTTTCGGAATGTGCGTGTGGACCATTTTCATATGAATTCAAGGTGTCAATTACAAGTGAACGCAGAGAGTACAGCTATTGTTGTCATGTTTGCTATCACTTTTGCTCGGCTGTTGCGTTATTCACATTTCAATCCTGACCTCATGAATATTCTGGAATGGTTGGCATCTCTGAACTCTGAATGTGCGTTTGATGCACTAAGTTGTCCAAGATTGACAGTTTTCTACACTACACTCACATGTTCCTCAGTATCTCAGCATCATTTAAAGGTCACTCATCCTCGTTCTCTATCCACCTGTTGTCTTTGTCAACACTGCCCTCTCAAGTTAGATTCAATAAATGTCATTCCGCAGAATCAAATCGAGAAGTGCTTCTTCCATTCCCTCTCATGCGCTGTTTCGATGAAGATTCCCTAGTAATTCATGGCTTATATGTCTCTACAGGGTGTATCAAAGAAAATCTTTACACTTTTTGATGTTCTGCTGAAAATATAGATTTATGAGATTGTTTTCAATAATCACTGGCCTCATCTAACAAAATTTATTTTCATTGAAGTGTGTGTGATCACCGATTCTTGTGGAGGATGTAAAAAATTCTTTGAGCCGAATTGAAATAAATGATGATCTTGAATAAGCCTGAACAATAAATACTCCTATTTCAACTAAATATCTACTTGCTATAAGTTTATTATTATATTATTTAAATTAAGCACTATGTGAAAATTTGTTTTCGTGCATTTATTTCACTCATTTAATGCGTTACTCAGGACTAAAAATGATAAAAATGATTTGCAATGATATCTTAAGTCATTTAGATTACTTATCAAATATATTTGCTCTATTTGCAAAGCTTGTCCTAATGGATTGGCTATTGTTAAATTCAATTGTTCAATTTTAGATATTTGTGTTGATTGACTAATTGGTTTTAGCTGCTAATACTCCTACAGTTTCACTGCAAACAGTGGGTATCAAGCAAGTAGAAGAAGAAGAATGATCTACTGGTTCGGAGGTGCCAACCGTTCAGATAAAGATGAATAAAGTCGAAATTTAAATGTGAATAATGCACCAGCTTAACTAAAGTGAGAGCAAACATTTCAACAATGCTCATACTCTTAGCCATTTACTTGTGATGAAAGCCCTAAAAGCCCTAAATTGATATGAAAATACTCCTCAAGCATATTTTGGAACAGTTAGCATTTCTGCTTGTTGAATGATGCAAAGATGACTTTGTTTGGTACTCTTTTAACAAGTTATTGGAAAATGGTCTTGTGAATTTTTCAAGAATGATATTTACGTAAATATACATAATTTATTTTCATCCACATACAGTTCCCAGGGAAATAGAATTAATAAAACCATATTTTTGACAGACTGCTCAAAAGTTTCAAGTTTTTTTGTGTACACCCTGTATCTGGTCCAGAATACTGAAATTTGTTCATGTCCAAATGAGGCAACTAAATATCATCCGCTGCAAATGTTATGAGGTCAGTATGGAACAGAATTATATCTTCATAGTAGATGAAGTTTTATAGAGTAGATATTTATATCAGTTTGTGATTGTGCTTTATTTGGAAGATTATTTAATTCTAAAAAGGGTTATAGAGGGTTGGTTGAAGCATCCCCAATCTGAAGGAACATTGTGCTATGAAATGAAAAAGTACAATAAGTTGTTAAAGCGAATATCGACTACTTGCAAAGAACTTCAATTTGGAAAAATGAATGATTAAAATAATCTTATGTTACAAAGCACAACGTGACTTGTGTAGACAAGGGAAAACTAATATGATAACCTCAAACCGGTTAAAAGCGAAATTATGTCATTCTCCACGTGCTCTGTCCACTGCAGCAAACACAGGAAGCAGCGCGTGGGACTGGTATAAAATCTGTCGGCCCGACATGGCCCAATTTTGACCCTTTATTTGCACATTTCTCTGCCATTATACATTTTCTTGCAAAACACTTTGGCACATATTATTTATTCATAGTTCTGAACATTCTTCTCACATTTTGTGCGATTCTGTGAACATTCATTTTATTTTTTTAACAAATACCAGAATATATCTTTAAGCTATAATCTTATATAAAAATTCAAATTTATTTCATAAACTGTACAAACCAAGATTGGAATCGCTTTTTAATTGCATCTCTTCAGAATGGCAGCACTTTTCAGGATGTATACTGGAGTGAGAGACTTCATTCAATAACTGAAATCATTCATGCGTGAAATTGACTACAGTGTGTTGGATGACATTCAAAACAGTCCTATTTGATAATTTCAGAATTGTAAAATTTAATTATGAGTTTATATGAGCATTTAAGAGTGACCCTTCACTTATTTTGAGTAGTGTATATATAGTAATGATAATTATACACAACATTTATGGGGAACATGAGAGGCGACAAAATATGGCACACAATTCTTTCAAAAAATTGGATGGTCATTCCTTTACACTTTATTTTAATTCTTTTACCCCTCCTCGCTTTCCTACCCTGAAAGATATGATCCTCCCCTTCATAATTGCCTAGTTATTCATCCTTTGTCACACACCGTTGTGTCTTTCATGGGACCTTTGGTTGAGTGAGTAGCTCATCAAAAGGGGCTACACTTACAACAAAAGACCTTCCCCCAAATCCAATTTCTCAGCCACATGTGTTCCTTATCAAGCAACCCCATCAAGAAATGGCAAGTTTGTTGTAAACCAATATTCCATATTTTGCCCTGAGGCAATTTCAGCTACTATACAACTGGAGTGGGGAGACATGGGGTAATTTCATGGAGATGTCTCGCTCAATAATTCTTGGTTTGCTACGTGATCTTTTCACCTCCTTGAGAATTCAGAGAAACTAGCGATATTTTGGCATTGATGGAAAAATGGTTTGCATACAAAGAAGTTCAGTGGGGTGGAGCATCTGGTTTTGTGCTTCTATAACCCATCAGAATCTTGTGTTTTTATCACATTGTCATCATTCGGGTGTAAGGCTATTATTTTTTACATGGTTTAGTTTAATTGTTTATCTTGTTTTCCCTCGGTTGACTGTCCAGAGTTTTAATGATTTGCATTTCCTTCTTAGTACTGTCATACAGTCTGGCCATTTTTAGTCAACTCTTCTTCAGTTGTCACCATCAACTCACCAATATTCTCTTTTCGTCGATCTCACAGCATTTCCACTCATCTTTCTATTTAGCAGAGATGCCAAGTAATTTGACAAAGTAAATAACTTCCATTCTTCAAGGCTATATTCACACAAAAATCCTTCCCTCGTAATTTGTGCAGAACTAACAAACAGGTGTTGCACCTGTTCAGTGATTAAAGAGGAAAGTTATTGATAATGAAGCTATATAGTGAAGGCTTGAATGGAAGTTGATTACTTTTAATTTATCCTTTGTCCCTACTGCACACAGTACAAGTCATGGGTTTCCTTTTCCCTTTTTCCCTAAAAAAATCCCATTTATTTATCTAAAAGAGTATTTTATGTGGAATCAGTTTACCACCAGACTTCATTAGGTTCTAGATTTGGACATCTTAGTTCCTGCTTGTTTGCTCTAATTGCCTGATGTGTGATTGAGCTGTGACTTCTGTAAGTGACATGTAATTGATTTTGGTTTATTACTCCAGGATGAATTTATATTATACTTTTGTTAAAATATTTCCCAATTTCTACTTTTACTTTTGGTGGCAGCTGTGGGATTTGAAACCATGCCATCAAAATGACTTGTGCCTTGAACCAGATTTTATTCAAATTTATTTAGTTGGCATTTATCTGATTTTTATATTTTCTACTCAGTTTTCTTTGTTAATGTCGGTTACCTCTTTCAGGCAGAGGGTTAAACCTTAATAATTGTGCAGAGTACCCCTTCTTCAGAAAATGATTACCAAATACATTTGATTTTAGTCTTATGGGGTCAGTTCTGTATTCACGAATATATATGAATATGATATTTAAAAAAAGGAAAATATGAGTAATAAAACCTAGAGTTATAAACACTAAATATTAGCTAAGAATGAGAAAGAAACATAATTACTAATCTAATGTCATTTTATTTTGTAGCATCAACTCATTTCCATCGTGAAAATTGTATTTTAGGTCCTTGTTTTTTACATCTTTTTACATTCAAGAACAAATTGCCATATCTTCTAATATTTGCAGATCGGCAATACTTGAAATGTCTTTTATTTGATTATCAGATTCAGATGGGAAATTTTATGCATTCACGAAAGTGTGATAATACACTAAGAGAACCTTTTTCTCGCCTGCTTCCGAGAGACTAATTACTACCCTCGGGATTGTGAAGTAGTAACCTTGGGGGAAAAGGGAAAAAAATCACCTGTGTTTAACCAGCTCGCTGTGCAACAACATACGTAAAGAGCTGTGAGATATTCATCAAGCCGTACCTGTCCATATCCATCGCACTACTCACCGCAGCATACACACAAACAACTTCATTCATTCATTCATCTCTCACACATTAAAGCAGAGAGTGACACTGGGCACACACGCTTCATTTTCTCCTCCCTCTCTCTCCCTCTCTCTCTACTATCCATCTCCTCCATCCACCTTCGCTTACCGTTGTCGTCGTGATCTAGCTACTCTTCCAAGCTTGGGAGTCTCCTCCACAATGCAAGGATGTTTTGCTCCTGGTTTTACTACTAACTATGGCCGTCTGTTTGCCTCGGTGCATGGGGATGCATATTTGTAAATTAGAGGAGATGTATTTCAGGAGATGCATTTGACTTTGCAATTGCCCTGTATTGCATATAACTTACGATTGCTTGACTCTCATTTGGATATATCAATAAACTGTTATATCCTGACATGGATTAATTAATTACTGCTGTTCATCACGTGAAGTTATTCATTCAAAAGGATTTTCTCACCAAGGATCACCCTTCCAAGGTTATAGCTTGTCAAGTGCTTGATCCAAGCACAAACATTGATTGGAATACCTGGGACTGTTATGGAAAGAAATGGCTAACCCGGCAACTTACAGAGCCCGCAGTCGAAGCTCCTCACCGCCGCCCATCACGAAGAGGCATACCTATACCACAATGAGGTTGGGTTCCCTATGCTGTGGGGGCCGTCCCCCAAGGAGGTACCCTCCGTTTGAGACACGGCCCACTGTTAGTATGGAGGAACTTGAGATGCAGCTTGCTAATATGGAGGTAGTGAACCTGGAGTTCATGGATTTATCTATTTTTTTCGTATACATTTTCACTGTGATATTGCTTGATGTCCAACTTTAGTGATTATCATGAATCTCTCTAATAACTTATTTTNGACCACTTCTATTATCTGCTGAAATTAACACTTTGCTTATTGTATTTTAGTCGCTTAGAGATAAACATGATTATCATTTGACACAGGAATAATGTAGCTCTCAATGAACTATCAAGAATATTTTTACCAGTTTCAGAACACTGCCTTTTATTATTCCAGTTTGTACAAGAAGAATATAATGCTGACTTTGTTTATGTTGTGACATTACTGAGTAGTTTGTATGAATCACATAGTGTATTATAAATTTAATTTATATGACTTTACATATGTAGTCATTATGTATAGTAAAATGTTATTTGTAAAAGAATAAATTGATGTGTATATTTATTACAAATTTGTTGTTCAATTTTCATGGTAGGTTTTGAATTATGTGGATAAAGTTGTAGCATTTTTATATCATTGTCGAAAGAGATTATAGTTTTGATCATAAGGGATATTTTTAATGAAATGAAGGAGAAAATCAAATCATGTTGGATCATGTTGTGTGTTTTGATGAAAATGTTGATTGTTTTTTCTAGCATAGCCGAGTACTGTTATTTGAATTAGATGATTATTGTTGATGTACCATTGTCATATAAGTTATATACGATTTTTGTTGTGAAATTTTGTGATCTAGAAATTAAAAGAAAACAAGTTTTTGTATGATAACATATATTTGAATTGTTTTTATTTGTTTTTAACTTTTCCCAAAGAGGCTTAACCTCCTAGGCCCCCTTAAGTATTGTTTAGTTTCCCCCAAGCAACCAAACCTCTGAAATTGCCTGAACCCGTTTTTATTTTGTCCTTTATTCTCATATAGGATAATCACAGGAAAATTATAGATAGAAATGTGAAATACAACCCAAATAGTCATTTTTAGAAATTCTTTGGTTTTTCATTCCCTTTCAAGTCTTCTATTTCCCTCATGAATTTTTTATTGTAGTAAATGCTTTTATTTAATCACATAACTGATTTACTACAAAGAAGAAATATAGATGACAGAGAGAGAGACAGAGAGAGAGAGAGAGAGAGAGAGAGAGAGAGAGAGTGGGGGAAGTGAGAGGGGAAAGAGGGAGAAGAGATGACATAACGTGAGCAATAGATGGAAAAAGGCTGGAAAAGCGGATGACAGGCACTGTGACCATATGGGACAAACAAATTGGACAAGGTAAACAGCTTCATTCAAATCTTCACAATAGCTTCATGAACACAAAGGAAAGTAACTTCCCTGGTTATTCACTGAACAGGTGCAATACATGTTCAACATTTCTCCACAGAATAAGAGGGAAGGACATTAATTCTGTGTGTCCAGCAATTGTGAATACTTTAACAGAAGCTTTTTCTCTTTGTTTGAATCCTTTGTCCCGTCTGCTCACAGTTAATAATAATAATAATAGGTCCATTTATATAGCGCAATTACTATATGCATATACTCTACTGCGCTTGATACTAGGTACCATATTATTACCCTCGCTAGAACTGCCGAGCAAGCCAGTTAGGCGCTCAAGCATTCCAAGGAATAAATTCCTGCCAGTAAAGAGAGTGCAAAAATGAAATTTGGAAGTTAGTGGATTACAGATAGAGGGAGGATGGAACAAATTAATTAATACGAGTATAGTGAAGTAATCAGGATTTCAATACAGATCAATCAACAATTTGACGAAGGCCGTAAGTTATCTATTTCAATTTAATTATAATTATTACCAGGTCTCCTCTCCCAAATATCTACTTGGAAATATCTACTCATTGTAATACCCAATGTCTCTCTCTTTATTTTCCCCTCTCGCACACTCTCTTTCTTTCTTTCTCTCTCTCTCTCTCTCTCTCTCTCTCCACTTGTTACACACACACACACACCTTTCATACAAACACCAACAATGGCACATGTTCATCTTTTCCCTCTCTCTGTCTCTATATCTTTACATTTAAACAAGCACACACTCTCAGCCACACACACTTTGGTCTCTCATTCAGACTACCATCTCTGCCATATCTCTCTCCTCCCCCATGTTTTTTCTCTTTCTTTCATGCAGAAATATACACAAACACACACACATACACAAATAGATAAAGCATACAACACAACTATGAGAATACATATAGGAATTTCTAGATTCACTTTATTTACTTTTTCATTCACTTTTGGACTAAACCATCAAATAATATTTATTTACAAAAATAACCCAAAAGATNCGGAAACCTTGGCAAACATTGGGTAATTATTTCATATTCAACTAGATAAAAAAAGAGAAAGGTAAATTGTTACTACAAATAGATAAATGAAAGTAGGTTTTTAGTAGAGATATATATAGACCCAAATAAAGATGACCATAAGAGTGTGTGAGTTGTAGTTTCTAAAGCACAACTTAATATGTCGGTGAGATCACGAAGTAAGCTTGGCATAACCTTATTATGTATCCAGTCTTCCATATCCCACTCTCGAAGTCCTTAAGTTACTTACTTCGTTCATAATTCACACCGTTAACATGAGAAGATGAGCTAACCTCCCATCGCAAGCCATAAATCAGAGAAAAAGAAGGGTCGCCTCGTGCATGAGAATGAGTAATTTGCTCCCTATTACGCTGGAGGTAACTGGATCTTGCACCGAGAGAAGAAAATTCATTAAGCATGCCATATCTGTATTCCTGTTGGTAGCCTAGACACTCATCTTTTCACGCCAGACCCTCCTATGATCGATAAACCCATTGACCCTAATCTCAGAGGAGTATGTCTGCACTCTGCCGTCTTTAAAGGTACAATAGATTATCATTAGGGAGGGTAATATTGAAAATCATGCAATTGACTGTCATATATTGCAGGCATATCGTGTTGGTATTTGCAATGAAGGGCATTGTACTCATTGAGCAATAATGAATTTTGAAAGTAGTGAAGAGTGACTGCTTATTATAGAATATTAATTCAATTTTCTCAGAGGATTAGAACTTAAAGGCTGCCTAAAAATAGCTTTTTCATCTTGATTCTCAATTTCAATGTTAATGCTGTAGAAATGTTTCTACTTACAAAAATGTGTTTTAATTGAAAAATACATGAATTGAAAATTGTCTTAAGATTAATGTATGAAAAATTTCTCCAAACCTTAAAAATTTTTAAAGATGATTGAATATTATGAATAATACCACACATTTTCTGATCAAACAGCCTTTACTCTCGCATTAATTCAATGCTCTTGAATAGGAGAGCGATGTGAGATAGGTCGAGAGAGCAAAACAAACAAGGAATGTGGTGTCTGGTTACAGATGTCTCTCTCTCCCAGTGCGTGTGAAATATGAAATTGTTCGCCATCCTATACGGCTTCATTTGTTCACAGGTGTCATGTGTAGTGCATTGTCCATATGGACGAGGTGAATGCATTCTTTGTCCGTCCAATGTCTTCTTTTTTTCCCCCAAACCATCCGCCATTTTCTTTGTTGTGCGTTCCCCAGGGACCAGATGTGGAGAATTAATCATCAAAGAAAATGCACTAAATTTAATTCTTATGAATCATCATACAAATTATCTTGTCTTTTATATAATGATCCAATATTCTTGGCTGTATGCAGTTTTAATATAAATTAGAAATTTTAGATCCCCATATTCAATTAGTTGTTTTTTAGTATTATCATTTTTATATCATCAGTAGATAGTATTTCATTTTGCTATATTTTCCTTTATGCTTTTCTCCTTACTCCTAACTGTTCTTTTTCTATTGTCTTTTAAATCTTGCTCACTTTTTGCTATATTCTTCCTTCATGCTTTTCTCCTTACTCCTAACTTATCTTTTCTAATTTTCTTTTAATCTTGCTCCCACCATTGATACAAGTCAATATTAATATTGAATATTGTACCTATACCACTACTATTCTAAAGTTTAAAGGCACCTTATGAAGCATTTTGAAAATAATTGTCTTACCTGCCATGAGTATAGAAAGGAGCTAAGGTAAAAGTCGTATAATCAGCCATTATATTCAAACATGCTTTTTGAAATTATATTGACAAATTCTTTATATTTTCTTTTTTGCCCAGAACCCGCCCCCACCTCCGATAGACTTCAACCTGTATGCAACGAAGAAGACTATAGCGGAAGGTTTCTTGGTGGTGGCCCTTCTAGCGGCCAACGCTGCCCAACTTAAGACTATCATCACGGCAGGTAAAGAGAATCAATTCCATGGCTTTGTGACGGCCATGGTCATCCTCTCCATCGTACTCCTCATCATCGTCATCGTCTTCCTGCTCCTCCTCGGCCGCGACAACCTCAACGATGTCTACAAACAACGAAAGCTTGACTGGATAAACAACTTTGCAACAGCTCTTGTTTTCTGTATTGTCTTCATGAACATATTCGTCTGTGCTTTTGGTATAGAGTACACAACGTTATAGTCCTTGCTATATTCTTTTACTCATTCAGAGTAGCTAATGTAGCAATTTTTGTAGTATTCAAACAAGAAAAACACCATATTTTTATGAAAAATGTTAAGATTTTACCCAAGTTTTCTTTTAGAAAACTACCTGTGATAATGATATTTAGCATAGGATAGGTTTTTTGTAAATGTTTCTTAAAGTTGGTTGTTTTATAGGTATATATACATTCAATTTTATAAATGTGCATCCGATTTCATAAAAATAAAATTCATCAATATATTAGTGGAAAGATATTCCACAATTTTGATATGCTGACTTTAATATTCAAAGTCATTTTGGTGTATTGCACATAGAAGCGTTGTCATTGAGATGATGTACACATCATAAGCCACATTCAGTACTTGTTTTCCAGGGAAAAGCTTGCCTTAAATATTCCTCATGCATTCATTAATAATGCATAGCATACAAAACTGTTTTCCCCTAGGCCAGCGTCTGGAGCTCTTTTCCAGCCCTAGATGAAGCAAGATAGAGTCCGATGTGGAAACGGGAATGCCTGCTGCATAGTGGAAAGTAATACCTTACTGGTATCTCCATGCATCAGCGTTCTCTTTTAGGCATTCATTCCTGCTTATGTCGAGAAGGATTATTATTGTCTCAGATTCCCTGGAGCAATTTCTAAAACTGCTTTATTTTTTTTTTATAAGGAGAGTAAACTGATACAACTAAGTGCTTTAGTTATCATTTAATAGATCAAATTTATTGCGGAGTTGTTCTAAAAATTGCAATCAAATTGTGTCTGTCCATCAATTTATCATGATATGAAGAGTCAATATTTTGATGAAACCTGCTTGTTTATACTGCAGGTTGAATGAGTTTCAGTTACTCTTGAACAATTCCAGAAGTGTTCACCTTCAAACAGCTTTGTTATGAACACAAACCGATGGAGTAAAGAACTTGGAGTAAAAGGTATTCAGTTACTACATTGAATTAATCTGGTCTAGGTATTAGGAGTGATAAAATTTGTGAAATATAACCCTTTTTTTAATTTACTGGAATGAATAATAAAAAAATCCAAACTTGCCGTCATCAATCTTGCCCCACTCTTGCCTGGTACGGCAACAACTGTAAGACTTTTTATTGAAATATGATACATAATGGTAGATTTAAGAATGAAAGAGAGAATAGAAAAATGATTCATACACATGTTATTCGCCACCACATATTCTTTTTAGATAATTGATTTTTTATTACATTTTCATTTTCATTCTTTTTTACTTTCATTTTCATCTTTTTACTCTTCTTTGCATGGGTTCAAAACTATGCTTCATCTTTCACTTGCAAATGTTCATAGAATGTTAATATCATATTTGTATATTTATCTTATTCTACATCTGCCCAATAACTTAAATGAAACACTCAATGCTGCATATTCATGTGGCCTTCATTTATCATACATATAAGGCATGAATATGTTAACATGAGTTACGGAAATATAACATCTAGTGGATTAGTGAATGATTGAAGAACATATTTGAATATTTAGTATGAAATTCATTCAGTAATAGAATTATATGCTTTCATCTTTCAATATATTCCACTATTAGTAAATGCAGTTTAATTCAGTGTACTATCAATTGCCCCCCCTTTTAGACAAAATATGCAATCAGTACTGAACATCTTTAAGAATTCATTATTAATCTTGGGTATTTATGATTACTATTCGTTTTAAGAAAAGTAGGTAAATATGGCAGTATGTCCTATTCTTTTTTTTTTTCATCCAACATGTATAACACCATACCATAATCCTCGATGTACATACTTTCAAGCTAGAATGCTTATAACATTATTAATAGAGAATGTAATGTCAATACTAGAAGGGGCATGCCCCCAAACCAAGATTAATCAATGCCCTCCTTTCGGAAAAATATTCCTTATTGCGTCTTTACAGATTCCCCAGAGAAGATTTTAAGCCTGTTATCCATTTACTTTATTGTTGTCATCTCCTTGTTTTCCTTACTTCCTGGTTTGATAATCCTCTTGATTGATGTAATAATAATGATAATAATAATAATATTCAGTTCTTATATAGTGCATACTTTCAGGGTAAGATGTGAACATTTTGAATGTTATGTAACACCATCTTATTCCTATAGCAATCCTATGAACCTAATTATCTGGGCATTTCCACAAAAGTGTCATGTCCAATATGTCAATTTCTCAACAACTATTCATTGAAACTCATTGAAATATATGTGTGTAACAGATACTATCTACTTCACATGTATTGAACTTTAATAAATTTCTACGAAACAGTTGTAAACGAATTAGCATACCAGACATGACACTTTCATGGAATTGGTCCTCTTCACACTGACATTTTAAATATATTCCAAAATTTGACAGAACCAAAAGCCCATCTCTATCACTTTAGTCCAGTTTTAAGAAGAAATCACAAATGGAAAATATATTATTATTGATCAGCTTAAATGTATTTATGATAGAATAAGACAACATATTAGATATACTTGCAGGGTAAGATATGAACACAGTGAATATAATATTATCATGTTTCTTTATTGAACATGTGTTTTACTGCTATCCATCCTAAATGAATTTGCTAAATAGCTTTACAGAGTAGTCTGACATTTTGTCTAGTCTCTCATAATCATATCATGATTCATAGATTGCTTGATTAATTCAGACATAATACAATGTTGGAGGAAACATGGGGTAATAAATATGATAAATTAAAGTAACTGAATATAAGGCCTAAATAATGGAAATTTGGGTGTTGTTCCCCTCTTAATGACACTTGCTATTTCCATCGGCATTAGCCAAATAGCAGGCAATTTCATAGTAAATTGTAAACCCATTCTCATAGCTTTTCAAAACTCGATTCACTTCAAATTACCTTGTTTTCTACAAGAATTGCTCATGATTTCTTTTCAGATGTGACTGACTCTCAATTTCTCTTTAAAAAATCACATTTATCAAAATGTAAAAAAGTCTGCTTGTTCTCAAGTGATATATTCATCAGTGAAGTCCTAAAATATAATGAAACTGGAGGATGTACTGACAGTATTGAAATAGGGAAATGGCTGATTGTAATGCATGCACACATAAATTACCAAAATGCAACTAGACTTGAATACTCAACTCACTTGATGTATCAATGATGGAAAGGATATCACATCACCTGTAATGCACTCCATTTTGGTCTCCTTCTAAAGGTCACTGATCTTTTCTATTTTTAAATCTAAGGACTAAATGCTCCGTGTATTGAATTTGCGACATCAAAGTGTACCGTTCTTTCCTATTGCACAAGATAAGCACCTGTTTTGTGAGGTCAGATACTGTTGAAGCATATGACTTAATCTTTGATTTGGAAGGTACATCAACACTGGCAATGTTTTGTCACATATTGTTCACTATTAGGTAATAGTACAATAGTACATGTGTAATGTATTATAGGTTATTTAAAGATACAATTATATGAGTTTTTATCTAAAGATTCAACCAACAGCCTACCTGAATCGAGAGTATGGTAGTACAGTGTTCTTTTTCCTTATAAGTGTGGTTTCGTCAGAGATCTCCTTTGAATATTGATTTAATTCTCTTCCCAGGTAAATTCAATTAAGAGATTTATTCATCCAGGGGAATATGGAGTGCTGTGAAGGAGAGTTGCTTTTCATATAGGCCTACCTGCTTTTTGATGCGTACAAACGTATGTGTTGACTATTGATTACAAAAAATGGACAACACCTTGAATAATGCATTTAAATCAAGGGTACCAATTGAGATTATTTGTTGAAGCAGAAAATGCACTTATCTCAAGATGCAATGCATGGCAGATGGAAATTGATTTTCCAGTGAATATTGAATTTCTATTGAAGATGTCCATGGAGGGAAATATGCTATTTATACGCAAGATATGCATTTTCAAGGATACTGCGAGTATTTATAAATAGTATTTGTAATATTTTGATAACATTTGCCAATCAAATTTCACAATTACCCTCACTTTATTTTCTGAAGCATGTAGAGTATGCACTGCTTCTATGTCATTTCCTCTCTGTATAAGACCTGTAATTGATCAATTTTCTGCCAATCTGTTCTATAATATCATGCATGAAATTGAATCTTCCCCCAAACTCCAAGGGAAAATTCAAAGAAAATAGAAAAGATGGACAATCTTTCAATAGCGAGATGTGATGTCGAACGAAGGAGTACACTGGTTTAATTCATTGCCAATTGGATGTGTGGAGAATGGAATCTGTAATATTGCATCAGAAGCAAATGGAGATGGGGAGAATTCAAGAGAACGGGATGATTTATTTGATGTTTGGGGAGGAAGGGTTTTGGTCGTTGAGGTCAACTCCCATGCAAGCGAACTGCATCATATACACACACACCGCTTGTATACAATGACTGTGGAGCACATATTTGGAACATCTAGATGGGAGCTCTGGGGACAGAATGAGTAGAGAAAGAGGAGTGGAGGGTTTTGTGGAAGTGGCTATGGGTGCATGCCTGGCATAGCAATTCAATTCCATTTCCCAAGACAGTGTAAACTTAACTACGTGATATCATCTGGCTGGGGAAGTTATGATAATCATAAATCCCTAGGTACTGTCAATGAGAATGCATGATGTTGATGATACCAAACCAGTCACTGATATAATATATCACTCAAATAGTCTTTTCATTGGAAAGAAGAAAACCAAACCATCTGTTTTGAGTAATTACATCCTTTTAGATGTTTGATGCATAGTAACTTTATCTTCATTCAAACAAAAAATGTACACACATATGCATTTTGATCTTTAATAATCATGTTTGTGTAACTTGTTTTGGTGATGAACCCATGAAAGTTGCAGTTTTACACAGATTTGTCTTTCTCAAAGTACAGTTGAACTTTGTTATAGTGAGCTTCTAGGGACCAGGAAAAGCACCTTGGTATAAAGAGAGCTTGTTATATTAGTGCTCATTACATTGAGGTTGGAAAGTGTATAAAAACATTTTACCTCATTTGGAACTGTATTCAATTTATTATATAATTTGAAGTCTTTCTTTCACAGTACAATGCGTCTCACTGAGCATTATTGAAAGCAACGGTATAAGCATGTTTTTGTTATTCTCAACTCAGTTTACATGCACGACTGTGCATATCAAATGCCAATATCAACCCACTCTTTTCTCTAGCCATCTCGGCTTATCTCTTCACCCATCCCATGCCCAATAACTGGGGTATTTCATGCATCACGGTCATTACCTTTCCATGGCAGAGCTGAGTGTTATTCAAGGTTGAGGATGGACTCTTAACTTGGGAGCGTGGCCGAATGATAGGATCTCCCTGCGGCCATTTAGTAGAGGTGGGAAGATTGGAAATTGATTTGAGAATAGGGGATAAATGATTAATATGATTGCACTCTTTCACTCCTCTGTAGGATTAGTTTGTAAACAGAAAGAAGTTTTGATGTGACATTTAGAAAAAAATCTTTGGGTTTCAAGTTGGTTGTACAATCCCACTGCTGCCACCATGTTCAGAGATCTGGTGAAACACACACGCACACATGCATGGAATTTATTTGGTCATAGAGGTATCTCAATGATTGGGTCAACAGACAACATTGGATTTCATTTTTTTCACAAAATTCATATATTGAAGGGTTGACACAGTGAATTTGAAACGGTTGTAAAGAGTGCTGGTGCACATTGGCAACAAAATTTAGCAGGTCTCTTTGTGATGGTGATCAAGAGTAGTAGGAATTAATAATTTTTATCTAAGAATTGTATTTTTACATAGTCTGATCCCGGTGGACAATTGGATGGAAACTAAATAGTGAACTCAAATAGTGCAGTTAACGCAATGTATATTTCCATTCCCTTGGACAAATATTCAACCATCTCCTTCTTGTAACGATTCCAGTACTAGTAATTCAACTTGTTCAATGCCAAAATTTTACCACGAAGAAGTGTGACACATAAAAAGCGTTTCATCTGACCCCATATATCACAAGATGCAGAAAAGAAAATAGACTAAAGGTGATAAAAGGTTGCATTAATCTTGTTACTCTGGTAGACTAACTGAGAAATGTCAATTCCTGCTGATCTCTGTACCCTGATGCATTGCCTGAGGTATATGTCAGTGACATCTCAGACAAGGTTTGGAGTAGGAGTGAGAAATGATATCCATTATCTCATTCAAGAGTGACATGTAAATGGACTTGAATTTGATACTAGGATGATGGATTCCTAAGTGAAAATTTAACGCTCTCCCTCCATATTCTCTTTTTATAGTTGGAAAAAATGTTTTCCTCCGTCATTTCAGCAGTCTTCACTATCTCTATTGCTGAGATTTTGAAGTTAATTTAGGCGTGAACTTCCTCGCTCCACTATGATTTGGTATTTGTTCTATAAATGCTCTTATCATTTATCATTTCCTTCAAATTCAAAATGGGGAATAATATATTTGAGTATGCAGTATACTGTTGAACAAAACCCTTCACAATACCATATTTGGAATTATTTCATACTCTAAACATCTTCCAGAATCCCTTAAAAAATTGTTGGAAAAGGTACAAATCCACATCACATTGCAATGCAACATGACGATTCCCATGTGCCTATTCCACTCTATTTTTAGAGACTGCATCACTTGCCTAAAAAGCATCCGAGGGGATAATGGAGGGTAGACAGATTTATTGTAGGATTTATCCTCAGCGTCATTCCTCACATAATTCTCCTTGTTGGCTTACATCTATCACGATTCTCAGTTAGAGGAGGAGGAGGTATCAGTGGTGACAAGCGATGAATTTAAAAAATCTTTTCCCATTTCCTCTAGACTGCTCTTAAATTGTGGTTTATTGCTTAAAGGAAATGATCAAATGCATTTACATCTTCAGCAACATAATTCATTTTGTTTCATCAGCAGGAATTTGTGAGTGAGAAATGACAGTCACAAAGAAGGCTTTAAGTTGTTTATTATTCATTGCTTGTTTGAATATGTTTAACTGATACTTATGTGAATACTGATTTTAGAATTGATGGTATACATATTTTTCTTCTTTTTTTCTTCAAATTTTAATGAATTCAAACTCCTTGATGAAAAGTCAAAAGCTTTATTAGTGAGGAAATAGAAGATCATCTTCCAATTACATTACCAGAAACAGATATATATATATATAATTGAATAAATACCAATTGAGTGGGAATTGGATTGAGGGATGCTAAATTGAGCGGAATTGTAATTTGTTATATTACATCACAATCAGAAGAATGAGCTAGAATGAGTAGTAAATCTTTTGGCCATCACACCTGATCTCCCGGCACATGACTCATTTTGAGTAACCATTTTCCACTTTACTCCATCAAAGACATTGAATTGGTCACTCTTCATATCCACCAAGTTAATCATGAAGATGTCCTCAAAATGAGATTGTCATCCATGTACTTTTCAATCTTTCAACTCGGAATGTCTTATTACTCATGTCATGTACATATCGAATGGATGACATTCCTAGGTGTAAATAACCTCTGAGATTGACTGCTTGTTTAAACGCTTGAGTTTATACTAGAACTGTATATCTATACTTTAACGGGATAACTATACGCGTAGTAAAATGCATTTGAACATCATCAAACGACATGACATACATAAGATAATTGCGGACCTATAGAATTTCTATTCACCTTAGTTGAAAAAATT
The DNA here is from genome assembly GCA_036244855.1 of Temnopleurus reevesii. Taxonomy (NCBI): domain Eukaryota; kingdom Metazoa; phylum Echinodermata; class Echinoidea; order Temnopleuroida; family Temnopleuridae; genus Temnopleurus; species Temnopleurus reevesii. The sequence continues at coordinate 65,759 of BQKZ01002207.1, read as the reverse complement.
TATGACTGGTCATTCAGCTCAATATTATTGTTTAATCACTGTTTAAATCAGATATACTGTTTAAATCAAGTAGCGTCAGAACATGGGATATATGGGTTAAAGCCAGGAGGGGGTGCTGCCCATCTATTTAAGGCATGCACCTGTCTTGCACATGACAACATCCATGTTATGACCACCCTGTCGCTTGGCAACCAGATTTAATATCGCCATCTTCAATGGCCTCCTCTTCATTTTCTTGGCTTCGATTGTCGCTTCTCGTGTTGCCTTGCCCGAGGTACGCCTTGTGATTTGATGCGGATGACACCAATTCAACTCTAATGACATCCCTCTCACTGTACCTGGGATGCATTTGGAGAAGAGCATGTCTGCTACAAGTGTTCCTTCTCTTGTTTCATAACGAGGTGTAATTACTGAACCTCCTTGTGCAACCATTACAGCTGAGGTCGGATATCGTCAAGTGAAATGTAAAAAACAATAAACAACCTAAATGTTTGTCTGTATATTGTCATCCATAGTGATGAAGATCACATAGAGTTTCGGGCAAATACAGTCAACTCTGCCTGAGTTAAATTTTTCCAAGTTGAATATTTCACTGGCAAAATGATTTTTTCGAACAAAGTATTAAATCTATGCTAATTTGAATAAGTCAAATTTCCCAAGTGATTTTGAGAACTGCTCAGTTACCTACAATTATTTTTGGTACCTTAATGACTTCTTGTGTGGATTTCGCCAAAATGGTCCAATGTGGTGATTCTGATATTTTATTTTATCTAATTATTTCGGATGTCTTTATGATGTAATCAAGAGTAATTTTGTATCCTTTTCTATATTCTAAAATTTATCATTCCCATCTGGAAAAAAATGAATAATCATGAAAAGAGCTTAGATGTGAGTGAATCACAATATGGCAAGCTATCAAATAAAATAAAATAGCATTTTTTACATCCTCAATCAAGATGAGCTTAACCAGTCATATTTTCAAAAAAACAATTTTGACCTTTATGAGTCCACCAACAAAAACACCAGGCAATTCATGCATATGTAGCATTATGAAATTCCCAGTGAGCAAGCTCTGATTTCCAAACCCACTCTAGCATGTAATAACTCAAGGATATAGCTCGATCTCTAGATGCCTATCCATCTACAGGCATGTGCATTGCACTATGCACTGATTTGCTCATTATGAGATGATGTATGAGTGGTATCGTCAAAGCGTGGTATTGGAATCTGGTTGTTGGTGTGAAGTCATCATCTATCATTGATGATGCCAGGGGTCTTCAAATATGAATGCCCTCTGGACATCTGAGGTCTTGGGAGTGACTGGCAAGGAAACTTGCAATAGGTCAGGATTGAGGCATTTTTTCGATTTTTATTCAGGCTTAGGTTGCAACATTAAAGGATTATTAACACTGTATCTCATTATGGGCAGATTTATGGGAAAAAGTATTCCACAATACCAAGGTTTGATTCCTCCATGAAAATATATCTTGTAAAAAATTACTCAACGGGAGTAGGTTATATCCCTATTCAATGGCATGATTAATTTCTTATTTTTCACCTGTTTATTAAGCGCATAGAGCTGCAATGTCAATTATATGCACGGTAAAAGCACTGTGTTATAAATATTATTGTTCAATATATATAAAAATGTATGTAAATGCACAAGTCTCACTTTCACCTTTCATACCTCTGATTTTAATAGCATAATATGACGGACTACGGCAATTGTGTTCAAGTAAATTAGTTTTAATAAGTCTATTCAATTTAATTAGATTTACTACATACTATTTATATATTTACTACGTATAAATATAAGCCTACATCATCAATTCGGCAACAATAAATGGAGATGACAGCTTAAATAGCCCACTTGAAATGAATGCACCTCTATCATTTATGGAAGTGCACAAAACTCTTGTATTGGTTATTTGAGCATGGATACTATAAAGAGATGATTCGAGCCAAGTTGGCCCTCAAAATATTCCTAGTTTCACAGGGTTTGCTGATGCTGACCTGGATGTATACATCAAGAATTCATGACCTCTTGAAGAAAAAAAGGAAATCTTTGCATCTCTGAGTCACTTTTGGTTTCCATCACAACCTAAACTCATGTAGGTCATTCTCCAAGAGGAAAGGGTGAAGTGATTTTAGGATACTTTCAGAGGAAACCTATTTGTAATCGTAATTTCTTACGACCCTCTCCACAAAGATGGGTCTAATTAATTTCATTGCTCAGGTAAATTTGTGGTAAAAGATTACCTAATTTGGAGTGTAGCCTATTATACAGACTCAACCCATTCACATACAAATGGTTTATGGAGTCCAGGGCCCTGTAACATATAGCTTTCCAATCGATCATATGATTGATATCAATCGCAAGTCTATGAGAAATCATGTGCAGAAGTTTGCGTTGATTGCAAAATTGTTCTATATATGTTACAGCCCCACAGGGCTAGAAGTGTGCATTTAGCACATTTGTGACAAGTACATCTGTGGTCATTCGTTATTGGAGCATCAAAAGGGAAAAGAATCATGGTCATAATCTAAACCCATTTTGGTAATATGGGCCTTTAATTCTGTTGTTGAACCAAAACAACAGATACATGTTCATTGAAATAGTAGAAATAACCACCAAATCAAATTACATTTGTTTCATATACCTGTTAATTGAAAAAGAAATAAACTGTACATAACAAAGTGAACAAAGTGAAGTACTCTTGTACATTGGAAAGAATCTCAGTTCGACAGAGCAATACCAAGTCTCGGATTACTGCTGAACGTGATGAAACCCCAAAAGCAAGGGTAGGAAGGGGAATGTGTTGAACAAAGAGGTCTTGTGGATTTAGAAGTGACCTACACGAAAGAGTCAAAACATACCCCAGAGCTTGCCAAAAGAGCGAGAGAGGGGAGAAAAAACCCTGCACGCTATTCTATATTCCCCTTGGCTTGATTTTCTTGAATTTGTGCTTGTAATAAAAGCTAAACATGTCACTATTGTGAGAGATTTCTTACGTTTTTGTGGATGCCGTCAAGAAAATGAACCTGTTTGGAGTTTATTGACTCCAAAGTTCATGCACTTCTGGTGAACTTGTATGGTCTTTGTTCTGATAAAGATCTTTAGTTCCCCTTAACTATATCTGCAATGAAGGTCCTTTTGACTAGGCCTATGGATGTTGCCTTGTTTGATAAGGTAAAGAAAAGGAATACCAGATTGAGTTATTAATAATGTATTGTTAATAATCAGACTCCTCGGTAATGAGTTTCCACTGTATTGATAAATTATTTGGTGGTTTCATGTATAATGATAAATGACCACAAATCGTTCCAGATTTTCAGCCTTGCATTCCTTTTTAATATTGAATGCTACACCCGCAAGTTACCCCATTTCTTAATTTTCATTTGAAGTTATTCATTATTATGGAATAAGATTGTTTATTTCAGGTAATAGTAATTGCATCTTATAAATGGAAACAGGGGCTATTAAAATGAAGTTGTAAACTCACATTTGTAGTCTACAGACTTTTTGATGTGTATTTTTTTATCAATAAAACCAAATTGAAAAATTAAACCTATCTATGTTGCCAAGATGGTAGGTAGTTCCACTGATTTATATATTTTTTTACCTACCTCATAATTTAAAAAATAAGTATGAAAGCTGACCTAAGATTGTTTCCATATTGCCATCTTGCTGATTTCAATAATAATTCCTATATGTGAAGTACTGTTTGCTTCTCAGTCACTTGAATTAATGTTTATCTGTTTTATAGTTATCCTTCTTTGGTAAAAACAAAATAAGAGGATATTCTAGAATGAAAAATCTTGCCTTCCTTTATTAAAAATACATTGTTTTTGTCATACACCAAGCCCAAAATCTCTGTAAAATTTTTTATCAAAGTTTTATAAATTTGAAAATAACCAAAAGCAACTGTTTATAATGTCATCCAACAACCTGTAAATTATTTCACACATGAATGATTTCAGTTTTCAAATGATGTCTATCACTTCAGTGCACTGCCTAAAAATGCAACTATTCTGAAGTGGTAAAATTAAAAGCGATCCCTAACTTTCATTTTAGTTGTGTATAATGCCTGACTTGACACATTTGACAAATTCAATATCTGGAATAAATAGCAAGTAGAAGTATATACAAGGGGACGCAATACAACCCCTACACAGGTGCTACAACTCCAAGGGGCCAAAATGAGTGTGATCGTCTGCTCAATCATATTATTGCAGTATTTAGATTACAGAGAAATCCATTCTGACAGAGTAATAGAAACTAGATTGTGTTATTACAGTATTAAAGCAGTCCTTTATGTGAGCTGAAATCATAGGTATCGGAACAGTGCAATATCCCTCGAAGAGTTCTCTTATTTATGCATGTTAAAGGTGAATATTATTTGTGTTGGATTCCTTCGAGCCAAAAGGGTACTCCTGTATTAATGCCCTTGGCCCAGAATATGAGAAATTATTACTACATGTATTCTGCTTACCTGACTGTGTTACGTAGAAAGACAATCATCCTTTTCAGTATCGTCACATGAAATTTCACAAAAACAGACTTTTTATGTGGCTAAATAAGCTATTTGTAGATTGTAAATAATTAATGTTATACATGAGAGAAGTTTGTGACTTAGATGATGTTTATGTATGAGTTTATGTTGTCATGTATTTTCATGATGATCAGAGATTTATATATTTATTTTGTGTTAAAAACACCAAATTAGATTCAAATTTGTCATTTTTCCACAAATATAAAATAAAGTTACATGTATAAGTCATGTCTTTCAGACAATATGCCATCTTTCCATGTAGAAATTCAGTTCTTTTTATCATTAAATAGAAAACTGGAGAAAATTATCAATTNTGTCCAACTTTAGTGATTATCATGAATCTCTCTAATAACTTATTTTTGTACATCATGATATGTTTTGAAAGAGTGAGGTATATAAGTGCAAATATACTGCTATATTATAGGGGGGGGGGGGGCGGGGGGGGCAACTCCACAATGATTGAACAGCTGATGAAATGTGATAAACAAGCCATCGTCGGCAGAGAGAGAGAGAGAGAGAGAGTTTGGGGGGGGGAAGGGGGGAAATGAGGAAATAGGTGAGAAGCAAATAAAAGAGAAGAGAATGGAAATTAAAGAGAGGAACACAAAGGTAGTGGTGGAATCAGTATATATATAAATATATATATTTGTAAAGATATGATAGAGTTCACTTCAAGAAAGAAGACACAGTTAACAAGTTGATTTCCACAAGCGATTTCTTGTAATAATCTTCATGGTGGAATGAAAAACCTGTAATACCTGTAATACAGGTACCCTCACATTTATTAAGCCCCTGATCCTCTTTAATCTACCTTTTAAATACACTGTATATTATCTTACATAAATCGCTTGTATATATATGTATCCAACTTACAAGTATTTCATTCCACCATTAAGATTATTAAAATAAAGCGCTCGTAGAAATCAACTTGTTAACTGTGTCTTCTTTCTTGAAGTGAACTCTATCATATCTTTATTATTTCTATACATTCTCAATTTAACACATATCTACTTTATATATATAGATATACAGGGTGAGTCAAAAAAAATGTCCTCCGACTTTGAAGCTGTCCTGTTCGGAATATAAAAATATTATCCTGAATTTGATGGTATATCCTGAAAAAGTACTCTCCAGAACATTTTGATACCATTTTTGTGTACATTATTGCATGCATGACTGAACAAGAGACGATTGGTTTTGAGAAACAAAATGTCACTTGCGCCAAGTGGCCGACAAAAACAGTCTTTGGTCGTGCGACAGTTGGACAGATAATGGCAAGCTCAAACAAGCATTTGCAATTGCACACACACACGCACGCACCCACCCACCCCCACACACACTTAAACACGCACACACATACACTTACATACGCACACACACACACACACACACACACACACATCCATACTTGTAAAACAGTGCACTGTAACATCTGTGAATAAGAACATGAACATGTCTCTTAAAGCTTATGTAAAAGATCAAACATTTAAAAACTGGGTTTTTTTTAAGTGCCCGTCACTCTTAGCTCAATCCTTCACTTGTCTCCTGTTCCTGACGGATGATACACCGTTGTGCATGATGGATCAATGTTAGATGGAGCATTCCCTCCATCTTCCCAAGGCTCAAAAGCATCTTCCTCCATACCCTGTCGTAGCTCGATCTGATATGTCTGCAGATGGATTGGTGAATACTGGAGACTTTCCCAAAAGAAATCATTTTCACCAGAGACTTTTGCAACGAAACACAAAATTATGTTCATTTGTTGATTTCTGTGTATGAATTGTGCGCCTATGTGGGCGTCTTTGTGTGCAGTTTGTGGGTCTTTTTTTGTGGTTTACTGAGCTTATGTGTGTGTGTGTGTGTGTGTGTGTGTGTGTGCGTGTGTGCGTGTGTGCGTGGGTGGTTTGGGGTATGCCTGTGTGTGTGCGTGTGTGTGTGTGGGTGTGGGTGTGTTTGTGTGTCTGTGCTCAGCGGGTTTTGTGAGACTTTCTCTGGTTACGAAAGAAAACTGAATAAGGGAGTAAAGTTGTCGATAAGCTCTTACCACTTAGATTTTTGCACCTGTGTGTTTGTGTGTTTGTGTGTGTGTGTGTGGGGGGGTGGTTTATGTTTCTGTGTAGGTGTGTATTAAGTGATTTGCTGCATTTTGTGTGTGTGTGCATGTACGTGTGTGATTGAACGTGCTTCTGTCTGTCCATATGACACAAGCTATTTTCATTGTTTTCATCTTCACCTAGCCACTTGGCGCAAGTAAGATTTCATACCTTTAGCTAAGATGTCTCGTGTGCAGTCATGCGCGCACAAATAAAAATAAAAATGGTAACAAAATATTCTTTGGAGAATACTCTATCAGGATATACCATCGAATTTGGGATGATAATTTTATGTTTTGAAGAGGAAGGCATCAAAGTTGGAGGACATTTTTTTTGACTCACTCTGTATAAGAGAGAGAGAGAGAAAGAGAGAGGGAGAGAGAGAGGGATAGGAAACCTTGGCAAACATTGGGTAATTATTTCATATTCAACTAGATAAAAAANTATAGGAATTTCTAGATTCACTTTATTTACTTTTTCATTCACTTTTGGACTAAACCATCAAATAATATTTATTTACAAAAATAACCCAAAAGATGTTTTCAAACATAACTATTTCATTTCAGCACCAATATGAAAATAATGCATACAGAGAAACATAGTGCATACCTGATTATGTATTCATACAAACATGTTTCATTTACAAGATACAACAGAACACATTGAAATATGTGTACAGACAGGTATGTTCTTAGATATAAATGCAATTATGTTATTAAGCAATATCTGGCACCTAGGGGAGACCTACTGATATGAGTTGCTTGAATATAATTTCCATGTTCCCCTTCTCAACTTGTGAGCTTTAGCACATATAAAAGCTCTTGGAATTGGGTCATAAAAGTTTTAAATACAAAACTAATTGACTTCTTGTTTTTGGTCCATATGTACCCTAAAATTTTCCTTAATGTACTTTCTTTGTCTATTAAAATAATTCATAATTCTTCGAAAATTAATTGTCTACCCTGCATGAAGTATAAAATCGCCTAGAATAATCATGTGCTTAGTCTTTGTACCAGAGTTCTCCTTGTGCAGATGAGGAAGAGTTTATCTTTAAAAAATCATGTAAAACATCAGACAAGTTTCGCAAATTTAAGAATTATTGGCATTATGCAGATAACTCCTGATGATACCAGAGAATCCTACTCATTTTTTGACAATTTAATTTTAGGATTTTAATATCTTTCATTCCTGAAATAGTTCTTCATTCACCTATCAGCGTCATCAAACTTCGACAGTTCCAATATATTTATCAAATCTATCTGATGATATATCATAAATATAGATATATTACTTATAGTGAATACAGAGTTGATACAAAGAATATATATAATTATGCTTGAGATATCATATAAATGGTGAATGACAAACTATTCAAACATGAGAGGTGAAAAAAATTAATTAAAAACATAAAACAAGTAGCTGGAAGCAGCAAATTCATCTTGCCAAATCAGAAATCTCATTATACCATGCTCCTCCAGCAATTTTAAACTCTATCATCAAAACACTATTGAAAGGAAATATGAATAAGTAAAAAATGTCCTGGTAAATTAGACCTCATGAATTATGCATCATGTCATTGGTCCATTTTGGTTGGTTAGATTTTGCTTCTAATAAATTGAGGCTCTTATTAGAAAATAGGTGTGAAATTCTTTCATAAAACTAGATTAGGCGAAAAATATGGTTGAAGTACAGTATGCCTAACAATAGGCCATTTGTGTCGTAAATTTTGAGACCAGGGCCCTGTAACATAATGGTTTGCGATTATTCACTAATGTAAGTAACCAAGTAAGATATCCGTTGCATGCTCGTTTGGTTCAATATGGCCAGTAACCAATCATAAGCACTTGTTACAAATTAGTGATTGATCATGAACCTTTATGTTGCGGGCCGGGTCAGGAAATCTGCAATTTGAGATGCGACGTTTGTGACCTAGGACGCAAAGTTTGTGGTTTGGGACATAAAGTTCACGACCACTGGACTCAAACTTTTTACCCTGGTTCACAAACTTTGCATCCAAGGTCACAAACTTCATGCCTCAAATCACTAATTTCATGACCTCAAAACTCTAAAGTAAAAGTTTAAAGAATAATAGGTAAAAAATGTGACACATGCATCTAGAATTGAAGGACTATATGCAATAACAATTATACAATGATTTGTATGCATATAGATAAAGAATTTGTTAAGCCAATTTCCTTTTTCTCCTACATCCCTTTCCATGATTTCATATCAAAGAGTTGATGGCTCCTCAACTGGGAAAGCCAATTAATCATACATACCCCAACCCTCTGAAAGACATAGTATTATCATGTACAGTAATAATTTAGTAGAGTCTCTGAGTTCAACAAAACATTGCATAAAACAGAATACTGTCAAGAGACAAATAAACAAAGAGAAAAACAAGATAGACAAAGCTACATTCAATTTTGTAAAATAAGTCCTCAAAAAATTCTTTGGTTTACATTTAACAGAAGCAATAAAAGGAATATCTAGCCTCTTGCTTCGAATGGACTTTCAATGATTGGTGGTTATCTGTATAGCAATAAAAAAAAATGTTGTGTTTGATAATGCTTTTGAAGAGAAATTGCTATACAACTGTAAGAGCAATTTGAAAATCATCTGTGAGACTTTCAATCCTATTCTGGATCAGTCAAAACATCAATGTTTTTTAAACATATTTATAGAGTACAAATCAAGACAATGAATATTCTGGAAAATCAGAATGACAAAATTCTTACTTTACATATTAAATATTAGAAAATTTCAGTAGTTTCACTATTTTTTGGGCATACAATTCATTCAATAATGCGTTAATAGTTTAGAATTGAAAATGCAATCTACATATTATTTACTTTGATCATAAGGAAGACATGATTTTGTACATAAATTTTCATCTACTGCCGTACTTCTCATAAATCATTAATCAAATAGTAAGAGTGAATTGAATTGGGCTATCCGAGAGATGAAAGCGAAAAAAAAATCTTTAAGGTCTAATTCTATTTGTGTGATGAAGTGAAACAAGTATAATACGACAGTTTGATGATATAGAGGAAAGTAATAGAAGTTTATATAGGGTGAATATAGGATTTCCATAATTCTATATCTACATATAATAAAGGTAGCACCAGTTTGTTGTTTCAAATGTTCTAATAAATTCATGCATTAAACTAATGTCAGAAATGTGTTTAATTAATACTGAGAACTACTAAAGGGGATCTATTAAGGATCGGAAATTCAACTTAAGGGTAAGGTATAATTCAGCCATAAAGAAATAAATAAATTATTTGTTCAGAAATGCAAGACAATAAATCTACCAAAATATAAATTTTTATTGAGAAGAATACACGCTATAATATTTATCAAAATCATAACTTAGAAGATGACCATGGCTATTCTCTTTATATCATTCAGTACGAAAAAAAGAAGTTATTTTTAATTTCCCTAACATGATCCATGCATGAATTTTAGATTTCATGGATTGTAAAACAATTCAGACTGTACAGTAAATCATAAATAAATATATACACATAATGAATTTGAAGATAATGCACAAAAATTGAGTTCCTGCCTTGGTTCACCTTAAAAGTGATAATTAGCTGTAAATCTGTGATCGATATCATAACAAGAAATAAACATTTAGAAATGAGATCGTAAGTGGCAAGATGCACATACATAAAACCAATCCTACTTTTGTATACAATATGGAGATAGAACCCTTTTATACATTCATTTACTTCCTATATAATGCCATACAATATGTTACATTTATACACTGTACATGAATAGGAAATTCTAAATTTTCAGAGTTGAATTTTCAAATATAAAATGGGAACATTAGTAAGAAAATGATTAGCCTCAATTTGTTGTCTACAATATCTCAGCAAATTATTATCACATCTCTTGATATACATTAGAATTTCTCATGAAAACATTGGCAATATGAGATAAGAAGTTACATTCGATGTGTTTTAATTTATAAATTGGTTTTTAATTAAATTTATTAATCAATGCTACGTTTTGTCAATTCATGTCTGTACGTCAAGCCTTTTGTAGTAGGCCATTGTCATATCAATACCCAATCTCCCTATCAAATGTGATGGGGTCATATACCTTGGCACTTGTAGCAAAAGTTGATGATTCCTAGCACTAAATATGTGTCAGTCTTTTACCAAAAAGTTTGAGAGTTATATTTTGCCAAATCCATTATTCGCAACCTGTCGCCTAGTTTATTAAACTTTTACATCTTGGACTACGGTAAAAGCACATTTCATCATTGCCAACCACTCTCATCTCTCTCCTTTTCTCTCACCAAGGAATACAGGTACTTTCTTTTTTATTATACGCTGAGGCACTGCTTTAAATTGATAAATGGTTCTGATAATGCACTCAAATTTTAAGGAAACGTCTTTGTTAAATATTCAATTTTCAAATATCAGTTCACCTGCCAGCATATGATTACATATCAATAGACGGAATGAATGCTTGTTGCTAGGTCAGACAAGCTACATTGTTTGTCCGAGATGTATGGAATTTATATTCTGACTATTGTGAAGTGGCTGTCTACAGGTGAATATATACAGAGTTTATCTTGGAGCAAAGATGAATAATATTGACTTTATCATGAAGTCATTCACTTCATGACAAGTGCTATTTGGCATTCATCTAAGAAGAAATAGAGCCAGATTGATTTCTATCTACCAAAGCTCTGGGAGGGAAGCTATTGTCTTTGAACAATAGCAAGCAAACCTACGGTTCCATGTTGGTAGGTCTGTTTATAAAACAACCATTAAGTCGGATTCCAGGGAATATTATTGATCAGTTTGAGCCTATTGTATTTTGTAAAAAAATAAATAAAAAATAAATAAATAAAAGTAAAGTCTACTTGTTTTTAGACTTGTGGAGCAGCAATGAGTTACATCTGCCCCTACATACATGTATGTATGCTAGAATGTGACAAGAATATGTTTAACCTGTTTCAACTTAGAATTGTGCAGCAGCAGCGGGTTGCATCTGAACAAACTGACTATTGTCGACCCCAGACCACGACCCATCCTCTCCTCTCTCTCCACTCTGCTGCTTAGACAATGGATTCCGACTGAGGACCAGTTCCAGCTTGTTACCAGAGTCTGCTATCAAGGGCACCACCATGCAACAATCAAATTCATGGGTTCTCGTCTGGTTGATCTGTAGGAAAAGGAAAGAAAATAGAGAAATGTCTTTCACATTCTTTCTGATTGATTATTCTTCTAAGAGGTTGTTGCTAGAATGTCATGATCAATCACAAGCTGTGGTTGATCGTCATGAACCGATCAACATCATTATTTCGTGAATGTTTTGTTGGAAGCACAGACAACACACACATGAGATGTGCATATCAAATGCCTAGCAAAAGACTAATGCCACAATGGTTAGCATTCAAGTCAGTAGTTTCTCACTTAAACAATTACTACTCTGTAGAAGCGTCATGGTGTAGCGGACATCACTGTTGCCTTTCAACAAGTGGTTTGAGTTTTAACCATTGTTACTTTCCTTCAGCAGGAAATTCATCCATATTGTGCTGCACTCAACTCAGGTGATCCGAATGGGTACATGGAAGGAATATCTCTTCCATAAAATGCCTTGGTGCCAGGATGGTGATGACTAAAGCCAGGGTAATAATTATGTGCTCTATAAATATCAAGTAATATTATTCATTATACCACAAAGCTTTGTCTTTTCAAATCCATCAAAATCATTAAAAAAATCATGGCCAAGTCGTGATGATCTCATATTCTGAAACACTCTATACAAAGTCCGTGACAATGAGCAATCTCAAGCCTGAATACAGCCCACGGGGGATTGCCGTCCATTCATACAGTCCAATTTCTAGCCACTTTCACTGTTGACATTTCCTATGGATTGGTGTGAGCGTGTGTCTGTCCATCACATCTCATATTATCTGATTATGTCTACCGGTGCAGAAGATGCTGCACTTAGAATATTCATGCAAAAGTGCGTAGGAATGAGATAATGTATGTGCTGCAAATTTTGTTTGCTTTCTGCATTATAATTGCAGAGAAATTCTGAAATTGTGTATTTCATAAATATCACATTATGTTGCATTATTCATGTTTAAATGATTTTTTTTGTACCTTGCATAAAAATTAGGTTGCAATATCATTTTTGAGAATAAAAAGAAGTGACCAATAAAATATTGTATTTTTGAAGATATTAAATTCTTTGGACCTCTGGATGTCCACATGAGCAGTTCAACCAAAAATAATAATAATACCTGGTAATATGATTAAAGCAGTGCATCAATTTTTGCAAGGTGCAACTATTCAATGCAAATTCTTCAAATTTATTCTGTACAGCTGTATGTATTACAGGTGGTATCTGTGACACATTTTGAAAGTAATTTCATTTAACAGTTGTCTAGAAATGCATCGCTATACAATACACTTATATGTCATAATTCATGAATTCACTGTCTCCCATAGCCACTGGTCTTTGCTTTCTATTTTGCCACCCTGTATCTACATGCACATATTTTACTTGGAGATCTAGTATCTCTCTCATCTAATCTGCAAACACAAATTTCATCTCATCCTACATGTACATGCACACACAATACAAGTCCAAAAGTCCATGGGGGGGGGGGACCCATTTAATTAAGTTGACTCCCACAAACCACTTTACTTGAACACCCTGTACCCATCACATCTCATCCCACATGCACACATAATACAAGGCCGTGGGGGAAAACCCATTCTTCAATTCAGTCTTCACCCACAAACCATTTTTACTTGGACACCCTGTACCTATCTCATCTCGTCCCACATGCACGCATAATACAAGGCCATGGGGGGGAAACCCATTCTTAGATTCAGTGGACTCCTACTACCACTGGGCTGTGTTGATGCTTTCAATCAATGAGGAAGCAAGAGCGTGCAAGGCTTGAAGCAATTTACCATTCATTCACCTTTCCGTTCTTCTCGTCAGTTCTCTCTCCCTCTCCCTCTCCCTGAGCATCCTCATCATCTCACTCTCTTATCTTTTTCCTTGCTCTATATATCTCTCACATCCTACTTTTGCTTTTACCCTCTGTGTAGTCATTTTTACTTGTCGAATCTTCATTCCTCACTAATCCTACTCTTTTTCCATTAGCAGACATCTTATAGTTAAACCATCTTGTCATATTTTTTTCTTCATGGTCTTGAGAGTTCTGCAATTGCACTTTTAAAATCATCTCTAGCCAAGTAAAATGTGATGGATGTTTACAACAATTTGCACAAAACAGGGAGGGGTATAATATGCATGTGAAGTATTAAAATCAAATGATGTCATGGACTTTTCCCTTTACACAATATAATTTTCATGGTATAATATACAAACATTTTGACCCTGTCATCCCTGAGATCACTCTTCATTTTTACTTCCATTTTTAATTTTCATTCGCCCCCTCCCATAACAATTCAGCACAATCTTTACGTAGCGTGGATAATACTGTTTCCCTACTTTGTACATCACTATTTGATTCATGATTCATCATGATCTAAAGCAAAGAACAGCTAGCAATTTGTTTTTACTTATGCTGGGGTATCTTCTGAACTGGCTTTGGCAAAATTTTAGTACAGTTTGACCTCCCGTATCTCGTTATGTAAATTATACAAGAGAGGTGGGTCATCAAGTGATAAAGGCATATCATAAAATTGTTCTTTATCATTCAGCACAAGAACAGATACCAATCATTCTTAACGATATCCGTAACTACATGAAAATAGATCTACCCAATGAATACATCTTATAACAACAAAAACTCATTATGTTAGAAAATAACGCCTGATTCAAAATGTTTTACAAAATATGTTGGAAGTCATCTTTTCCCTGGTTTTATGTAAAAATACACTGTACCTTATCCTATCAGAAAAGAGATGTCATACTACAACAAGAGGTCTACAAATAAGAAGATAACAAACAATGTCAACAATCATCTGTTGACTGATGCATGATACCATGTTATGGTGAAATCTAGACTACACAAATAGCCCATGTGCTTAGCATACTTCTATCACAACAAACAGTGTCACAGTAGCTATACTATCACATCCAAGGTTTCATTCAAACTGGGTATGAATTCGTCAGTTGAAATCCAAGAATAGGCCTGTCTATTTTTTATGTAACCATCACATTTTTTATGAAGTGCAAATAAACAAAACTGATTTACTTTTAAATGACTTTGTTTGTCAAGCACCTAGAAACATTTGCACATTAGATGCTATAAAAATATTATAATTATTTTATCATTATTATGTACTTTGTTGGAAGGTTGAATGCTTGTAGCACCAAGTGAGATTGCTAATTATGCAAACTGAAATTGAATTAGCTTATACTTTAATTCTTTGAAACCATTCTAAAATACATCAACAACAACAGTATGTATATTAACAAGAAAAACAGGATGAGAGAGTGAGAGCAAGAAAGATAGGAATAAAGTAAGATATGGACTATCTACAGTGCATATTCAGTTAGTTCTACTATTTTCAAACCTCATTAAGCATCATTAATCCATTTATAACTTCCCTAATGAAATAGAAACCCACTGAAGGAGAAGTAACATCTTTCTCCAATGAAACGAGATGCTACACAAATAAGAAAGTGATGCGGTTGCTATTAGCAACAGTTGCCATGGGGTGAAATATTGATGAATTGACCGCTCATAATTCACCTGTAACAATAGAAGGTCATTTGTTACTCTATTGTATGGTAAATTCAATGTGTGAAAGAAAATGGAGAACTGTCCGTAGGGTAGTGAGCTCCATAGATGCGTAAATGAAACACTATTCTACAAAATTCCATTTATGGTTTGTTCAATGCAAAGAATCCAACCTTTCCAGAATATGCATTGCAAAAAATTAAAAAGTAAATCATGTTATAGCTGAGCAAAATATTTTCTTATTAAAGGAAGCATGCAGGTATTGCTAGTTCATGCTTTCTCTCATGAGAAAATATTTGCTTTAACTGTTTAGTGATTATCATTCACATTCTAATTTCTAATATTCTCCTGCATATTCCAGATTGATTGGTATATGAAGCAAAATTGTTGGTACATTATCGATTCTAACTACATCATTTAGGGTTTTGATGGTGTTGTTGGCATCATGCATATACTGTCAACAATTTCTGTGAGCAGAAGGGACAAAGAATTGGACAAATTAAACAACTTTCATTCAAGTAAATATAACAGGTCTCAAGCAAAGAAGAAAGTAGCTTCCCCATCAATTCACTGATCAGGTGCAACACCTACTTGCCATTTTTGCAGCAGAATGAGATGGAGGAAATTTCATTTGCATATCTCTCACTATTTCAAATGCTTGAATGGAAGTTGTTTCCTTTGTTCCTTTTGCTCACAGTAATGTTGTTAATCCTGGCCGCTTTTAGTTTAAACACTTCCAACTCAAGAGTGTATAATATAGGATTGGTATTCAATACAAATTTCTATCCTGTTTGTGTAAGACATTCCTATTATTCAATTATGAGATGTATGAATAACCTGCATTCCTAACACTATCACCATAATCACACATTATGTGTTAAACCACACACATGTACTTTCACTAAATCCACATATACCATCAGAGCCATCCATCATCATCATCGTCATCATCATCATCATCACCAACATCCTCTAAAATAACGGATAAAGTCTGTGTGAGCAAATGAAACAACAATTATTAAAATGACAATCCCATACATAAATGGCATGCTAGTGTCCCCCCGAATTTTGCAATTTTTTAAAATTATTTTTTTATCTTTGTAAAGCAGTATCCTGGATTATCAATTGGTGAGAAATTCTGTACAATATTTTTCAATTTCAAATGTGCCAAATCATGCATGATTGACACAAAATTAACCACGACTGCAATACTTGTGAGTTTTTGCCTTTGCCTTGTGCCACCAAGCCATCATGTCGCTGCGGCTGCTTAGGACACAAGATACACTTGCCATTTCAATTGTAGCTAACCAATCACGACCCAGCATGGGGGACTTAGCCCACAAACTATGATGGGAGCCACTGCTCAAGACCATCATAACATTCATAGAAAATATGGAATCATATTTACTTACATTCATATTTCTGTATCTTATCATATTTTCTTTGCATTTTCTTGAAAATCAAGTCATCAAATCAACAATACATGATCCTTTTGCATGGGTTAATCAAGTCTTCTTGTTGACTTTTGCACCATACATGCTTGGACAGGATCAGGAAGCTCTGTTGACGTACGCCTCACAAAAACCCAAGTGCACATGACATGGCGCTACATAACATGAAACCTCTGGATACTTAACAGTGCCCATGGATAACTTGTGGTGCATCATATAGTATTTATAGATCTGTCCCAATATTTCCAAGCCTTTGTCCAACAGAAAAAAATTAAGATATCATATGAATGAAGATATTTTTACCTCTTGAAAAAGTAAACCAAGAATTTCAGGAAAATAAATACTTGGGGGACCAGGTAAATAATTTTTTTTGAAAGACCCCTCAATATAAACTAGAATTCTGGTAACAAAATCACATTTGGGAGAAACTGGAGCAAAGGCATTCCTGCATTCTCTGCTGCATAAAACATGTTTTATTAGGAAAAATAATATCGATACAGTGTAAATAGATTTTACAATATTATGTTCAATAATCACCACAACAAAATCCCAAAACAGAGAACATAACCTGTGGGTGTACAGTACAAGGTAAACTTTGTCCAAATTAGCATAAATTCCTGCTGTAGCATATTTGCACATAGCATGGGTCAGTTATTTTCCATATACTGTATGGCAGGTGTCTAGTTTAGATAGTTGTATTGAAGTTTCTAGTTTCTCTCATTTGTATCCCATCCAAGACTTCTTTTAAAAGAGCACAATTGTACATAAAACTTTGGAGGGGAACATGAGAATGCACTACACTGCCAAAATGCAGATTCCATATTAACCCACTGTCCAAGGATACTGGTCCTAAACACACTGCAAGAGCACATCAACATTAAATGGATGTAACAGATTCATTGTACTAGAAGAGAATGCTGCCTCTGTATAGAAATTCATCTAGAAAACAAAAAATAAATAATTTCACATATTACAACAGACTTTGAGTATTTTGATATTCAACTCACCTGCAGTATCCTATCAAAGGGCTTGACATTGTTACTCCTCGATGCTGGTCCTCCGGGTCTCACTGTATTCACAAACACACCCTTGTCTGAGATCCCATCGGAAACACTGAAACCAAAGTCCTCTACATCACTGTCCTTCGTCAGAGCAACCTTATGAAGCTCTACTGGTGCGGGGTTAGGAGCCGCATCGGATAACACTGACTCGTCTCCAAGATGAGAAGCATCGTTCTGATTCATCTGATGAGTTGTGTTCACACTCTCACTCTTAGAGCTGAAGCTTTCAAACTGGTTGTAGCCTCCCCCACCGGTCGGGGCGTGGGGTGGTAGGGTGAAGCTGTGGGAGGAATCACTGTAGAGTTGCATGGAGCTTGAGCTTGGTTTACGTCCTCCCGAGGTGCTTGCATGACTGGGGTAGTAACCGTGACCGATGCTACCCGTACGTCGCATCTCGCTCGATGTGAACTGGTCCGTGTTTAAGAAGCTGGCTTCTAGCTGTCGTAGGAATTCTCTATGCTTGGCGATCTGTGCTTCATGCGGATGGTAGCTGTGCTGTGAATGAGCGTAGCTATCGTCTTGATCCGAGCTCAGGATATCAACTGGATATGATCCATTTATTCCGTTACCACCGTTGTGAAACGCTCTCCGTCTCTCCTCAAGCTCATCCTCGCTGGCATCGTTAGGCGATGTTGAGTGTGAGGAGTTATGAACCCTCCGAGGTCTCGTACTTCGTCTTGACGGAGACATGCTGCTACGGCGGGACCGACTGGTCTTTGGCGAGTGGGACCGAGAGTGATGCGTATGGTTGCTATGGTAACCTGTATCCATGCCAGACCCTTCCCATGAGTCTCCATTGGTCTGGATCATGACTGGGGTAGCAATGTGGTCTGTGTCATGGTGTCTGTTGAATCTACTGGGGCTCTGACTTCTTGATGCTGGCTTGTTTCCCTGGAGTGGAAAAACATTACCAACATCAGTATCACCATTGGATTACAAATCAATTATGGTAAGGAGTTCTTGGTTTAAAAACATGATTATATAGCATGTTTTAATACCTAATACAATTTGAATCAGGTTTTCTTTTTACAATGAAAGAAAACTTACAATATAAAAATCCAATGCATATTTTCAACTGATATTAAAGGGAAAGACTAGTTTTGGGAGGAGGGCGCTTCAGATATTTAACTAGTTTGCGAGCTGCAGTAAAATTATTACCATAATGCATTTCTTCAATAGCAAATTAGAGCATGTTCATAGTTTGTTTGAATNGTTTTGATCATAAGGATATTTTTAATGAAATGAAGGAGAAAATCAAATCATGTTGGATCATGTTGTGTGTTTTGATGAAAATGTTGATTGTTTTTTTCTAGCATAGCTGAGTATTGTTACTTGAATTAGATGATTATTGTTGATGTACCATTGTCATATAAGTTATATACGATTTTTGTTGTGAAATTTTGTGAACTAGAAATTAAAACAAAACAAGTTTTTGTATGAAAACATATTTGAACTGTTTATATTTGTTTAGATTTTCCCTAAATGAAGTTAACTCCTTAGTCCCCCAAGATATAATTTGGTTGCCCTAAATCGACAGACTTACTGAGAATGCCCGAACTTATTTTCTTCTGTATTTTTTTTTTACTAAATTGGGCAATCATATTAAAATTATAGATAGAAATGTAAAATACAGCCCAAATGGTCATTTTCAGATGTTCTTTAGCTTCTCACTCCCTATCAAGTCTTCTTTTTCCACATGAATTTGTCAAATAATTATTCCTTTTTTTGGGTGGGGGGGGGGGGGGGTAACTCAATTTATTAACAGCTTTTATTCTATAATTACAGAAATTATTATCTGTAAAGAAAGAGAGAGAGAGGGGGTTGAGGAGGAACAGCAGGAGATACAATGAGAAGGTCTAATAAGGGAGCAATAGATGGAAAAGGCTGGAGAAAAAAAAGATGACAGGCACTGTGAGCATATGGGACAAACAAATTGGACAAGGTAAACAACTTCATGCAAATCTTCACAATAGCTTCATGAACACATAGGGAAGTAATTTCCCTGGTCATTCACCACACATGTGCAATATATGTTCAACATTGCTCCGCACAATAAGAGGGAAGGACTTGAATGGGAGTTACTTAATTTGTCTGAATCCGTTGTCTCGTCTGCTCACAATTAGGAGAGTGCAGAAGTGAAATTTGGAAGATAGTGGATTATAGATAGTGGGAGGATGAAACAAATTAATCAATTAGAATAGAGTGAAGTAATCGGGATTTCAATGCAGATCAATCAACAATTTGACGAAGGCCGTAAGTTATCTATTTCAATTTAATTATAATTATTATCAGGTCTCCTCTCTCAAATATCTACTTTGAAATATCTACTCACTTTAATACCCTATATATTTCTCTCTTTCCCTCCCCCCCCCATCTCAACTCTCTCTCTCTCTCAACTTGTTACATCCACACACGCCTTTCATAAAAACACCAACAATGACACATGTCCATCTTTTCTCTCTCCCTGTCTCTATATCTTTTCATTCAAACAAGCACACACTCGGACCCACACACACTTTGGTCTCTCATTCAGACAATCATCTCCGCCACACCCCTCTATCTCCTACTCCCTCACACCTGATTTTCTTTCTTTCATGCAGAAAGACACACAAACACACACACACATACACAATTAGATACAGCACAAGGCACAGGTGACAGAAAAAATATAGGAATTTCTAGATTCACTTTATTTACTTTTTCATTCACTTTTGGACTAAACCATCAAATAATATCTATTTACAAAAATAACCCAAAAGATGTATTCAAACATAACTATTTCATTTCAGCACCAATATGAAAATAATGCATACAGAGAAACATAGTGCATACCTGATTATGTATTCATACAAACATGTTTCATTTACAAGATACAACAGAACACATTGAAATANGGTCGTACTTCCTCACAGAACATGCTTCACGTACAAAATGAACGCGAACCCACACACCGCAGACAATACCACCGATCGCACCGCCAATTTCAGGCCGACACTCTCCCGCGCTAAAGCACTTAGCACACCGCAGGAACGATGGCGTATTGACCTCTTTGACGTAAAATACATAGAATACGAGCATAAATATCCTACATAGATATATTTAGGCATGTAAAGCAACTTGCGAATACATCAGCTCATTTAACATCAATTTCTGCATCCTGGTCATTACTAATCTATACCTTTATGAACCAACTTTGTTTTTAGCTTTACCTAAATTGTAGCTGTATATGATTAAGATTTACAATCAAGAAAATGTCTGTTTTTATAAAAATTCAAGATGAAAATTTTTTTAAAAATCTGCTTTACCTGTTCATTTGCTTTTCTTTCCTTCTTGCTAATCTTAAGGACCACTGTATCACCAGCCGACTGAAGGAGACGTATAGCTTCAGAGAGTGTTTTACCCTTCAGTGAAACGCCATTGATGGCTAGAAGGCGGTCACCTAGGTGGATAGCACCAGTCCTAAAATAAACAAAGGCAACAGCAGATCTTAGATGTAACAAAGTAATCAAATTAGTGACAATCTAATGTAGACAATATGGGAGGAAAGTATATTTTTCAGAATCAAATTTTTTTTAACAGTTGCAATGGCATCCAGATCATATACTTACCATTCATAAACTCTTGTTCAGAGATAATTTTCCTATTCTAGAAGTTTCCAATCTCTACAGCTATTCCTGGACTCATGGGTTAATGACACTAATACATGATCAAATGGCTATCCTGTTCTTGAACTTCATCATCCTGAACTTATCCCATACTTCACATAACAAAGATAAAAATTTCTCTGAATCAATGTTAAGTCAGACCTGAGAAATGAATACAGGCTTTTCCTGTTCTTGAATTTCTATATTCTTATGGACCATGTATCTCATAAGGCCTAAAGTGTTCTGTAAAGTACCTTATACCTAGAACATTGTATGTGAGTCTATAAATAATGACAGGATCAAAAGCTTCTTCACTTAAAATGATTGTGATCCCTAACAGTCCACCAAGCAAACCAAGATTAAGATAATTCTTAATTAATTTGTAGAATGAGAAAAACTGACCAGGAAATATTAGAATATGAAAATTGAGCAAAGAAATTTGGGCTCCATCGGGATTCGAATCCGAGACCTCTGGTTTGCTAGACCAGCGCTCTAGCAATCCAGAGGTCTCAGGTTCGAATCCCGATGGAGCCCCAATTTCTTTGCTCAATTTTCATATAAGATAATTCTTCTGAGATTTACATTTCAGCTATTTCTGTGAGTCCAGCGATCATGACAGCATCAAAAGGTTCTGTTCCTGAAATTGTGATCCCTAACAGTCCACAATGCCTCATAAGAACTGGATAATTGTTCTTAGGCATAACTTTAAGCAAGACCATTCCATATGGGTCCAAACGTGAAGATGGCATCCACAGATTCCGAGGGAATACCATGCCTAACAAGATCTAGATAATTTTTCTCTCTCAGATTTACCTTTCAGCAAGACCATTCTCTGTGAGTCCAGAGATAATAACAGGATCAAAAGGTTCCTCAGTTCCTGATATCGTAATCCCTAAGGGTCCTCCATGTCTTACAAGCTCCACAGAGTATGATATTGCACCACTGACATCAGGCTCATCTGAGGGTAAAAACAATAATTTACATTTCTCATAAAATCAAACCACTTTATAATTACCATGCAATGACAGGAGAACAGGTGTCGCAATTTGGAAAATAAGCCCTTACGATTGTTGAAGAATAAGATATTGTGCTAGATTTTGAAGCGACTCAAGATTGTTCAGACATCTGTATCACATATTCATCAATAACATATTATTTGGAAACATCATGGCACAATCTCTCTCGTCTCTTGATCAGAAGATCACACATTTTAATTGTACCATTGGCATTAATTTCCTGCAGCATTTGATTGCAATAATAGCAAAAGTACTTTTAGCCAGATGAAAAAGTGTTTTTAAGAATTTGCTCTCCTGACTACGATCTAAATAGAGTCACCTGAAATACAAACAAATATTTCATCTTGTGCCCCAGTCACAAAGAAGCCCCGATTCACGATAATTCAACACAATTCTTAGTCCAGTTGCGTCCTTTGTATTCTGAGTCCCACTTCGTTCAGGGGCAGTTAACGATCAATCAGAACTCAACTAGACAAAGAATTGTGTTGAATCGTATTGAATTGTGGGTTATATGTGACTGGGAGCTTCATGTGGAAATGCATCAAAAATAAATGTGATATATTAGATATTTTCTCACCTGAATAAGCCTCATTCTTCTTGACTTTGAGTTTGACTATTTCATCTGCCTGGGCTAAGAGATGCATTGCTTCTTCTACTGTAATACTGTCTAAATGGATATCGTCTATGGCAAGAACTTGATCGCCAGGTTCTAGTGTACCGCTCCTACAAGATTTGGGTAGATAAACAATTTATATTATATTAGATTAAGCAATATCAAGAAAGGTTTCAGCAAATTTTGACTATCGCATCGGCCTGTGCTAGGAGATGCATAGCTTCTTCTACTGTAATACTGTCTAAATGGGTATCATTTTTGGCAAGAACTTGATAGCCTGATTCTAAAGTACCACTCCTATAATAAGATTGAGGTAGATAAACATTTAAATATCAAAATGAATTTTGAATCATCAAAAATTATTGATAATGAAAAGTATCTACTTGGTAGTGAAGTACAGATCTACACTTCTAATACAACTTAAAAGCACGCTGAAATCACTTTAAAAAATTCATTCCACCAAATGAGATACTGCTGTTGTTAACTAGTTACGAGTGATAAGATGAAATTCATCTTTCTGTATCAGCCACCTGAGAGACTTTCAAACATTTCGAAACCTTTCTAATTTCACATTGTTCCACTGGGTAAAACACATACTGTAACAACCTTTGTCATTCCATTCTGCATATATTTTCAAACATTTGTCATGTTTGTCTAGGGTTTGTAAGGTCCTATTAGATGTTTACTTGTTTGTATTCAATCATCGATATAACTTTTTGTACCGCTACTATACATGTATTATTCATCTTCGTTTTTTGTTTTGATATTGTATATTGTATGTACTCTATATCTGGTGGCAGCAGCTAATAAGACTCTTGTCTTCCAAGCTGTCTCCTCATTCTTTACAATTTTATATATTTTTACCCTATATGTGTGTACTTTTTTAATCTGAATGAAATAAATTGAATTGAAATTGAATTGATTTGGTTAAAAAGTGTGTTTATAATGGGTGACTTCAAGTACGGTCATCAACTCTGGTATTGGTGTTGCAGCAAAAAGCAACACCAGCCTCAACACCAAACTTGAAGTCTGTCAGTGTTTGGGGTAGACCTCGCAAGATTCTGACGTATTTCCTTTCGTTTCTGTATCACTTCTGTAAACTGACCAACAGTGTTGGAGCTCGGTTTATGGACCGTTTTGCTCTCTCAACACCAACACCAACCCAACACCGTACTTGAAGTCACCCAATGGATGGATGATGCATGTATATATCTAACCTGTTTGACACACTGCCTTTCTTCACAGTTGAGATGAGAAGCCCTTCACCAACCTTTCTGTGTTTCAAACCTGACAAGGTGACAAGATGAAAAAGAAGAATTATGTCAATGAATGATTAAAAAAAATCCTGAATTTATTGTCCAAAAGCAGCGCTATATGTAAAGTAGTCCACATTTCACTCAAATAAACAATTATTACCTAAAAAAAATGATATAGAATATCAATTTGTATATATATATGCATACTGATTGGTCCTGTTGAATGCACATCTCTAAAGAGTAGACCATGAGCCAACAAGAATTGAATGCATTTAATTGTATTATAAAATTGGTTTAAGATTGAAAGCAATGTGATTGGTAGTGTAAAAAATAATAACACAACCCCTGCCAGTTACGGATATCAATGCGCAAATGTATTTCTTCTAACTATATTATTTTGCACAGAGCAAATATGCCAAAAAATCACAACAAATCAGTAGGAATTGCATGAAAATAGCATAAATATGCAATGTTAAGTATGTAAATTGCATGTAAATTTCAAGCAAATGATACAGTGTAGATAAATAATACTTTTACAACTGCCAGTGCAGATCCATCTTATAAATCAAATGATGCCAATATCGCACTTGTCATGCGGGTGCAGCTCTTATTACAGTTAAAATGACAAAATGCTAACAAGCCACCAGTGCATTATTTAGTTGTAACAACACCCCTTACAAGAATGTTGAGGACAGTGTTGAACATCAACTGGAAGCAACATATGCCAAATAAGACCCTATATGGTAATCTACCCAAAGTTGGAGACAAAGTTGCAAGAAGAAGTATGCAACTTGCTGGACACTGCTCCCGACATCCAGAGTTGGCTGCAAGTGGCCTCATTCTATGGGGGCCACTGCATGGGCGACGGGGACGTGGCAGAAAGCACAAGACCTACGTTGACACTTTAAAAGCAGACATTGGAGCAGTTGGCACAGACGAACTAAAGAATATCATGATGGACAGGAGTAACTGGAGGATCCATACTAGGTTTCGGCAGCTTAGCCGACCTGGTAGGTAGGAGGTAGGTAGGTAGGTAACACCCCTTACAATGATAATGAGTAAAAGTGTGACTTACTTGTAAGTGTTATACCAAGACCCATCTCACTAACAGGTAGCTTGACATTGAACACACCGCTACTAGGTACAACAGATTCTGTAAGAGCAAAAATGGAACATTACATTATATTACAGATTAAAATTACCAAACTGAAACATGTATTTATCACTCACTGAATGTAAATATATGGTGCCCAATCACAGAAATATAGGTAATTTTTTGAAGTTTTTTTTTGTAGTAACAAATACAATGTTGCATTTTTTACTGGAATGAACCATTTTCTTAAATGCTAGAATGGAAATTTGATCATTCGTAACTTTTGATTTCATTAAATATCAGATCTCCATTTACTACAAAGCGATAGTAAGACGGTTTAATGTATGATTATTGAACTGAAAAATCATAATTTAGGTCTAAGTTAATCCTTTCAGGTTAAGAGAACACATTTGTGTTTTGACACAATAAATTTTTGTGAAGTGCTCTAAAAAAATATACCAGATACATGAGAAGAAAGAGAGAACAAATCTGACCGTTACTATTATGCCACCATTGCCATTTGTCGCACGTAATTTTAAATGAAAATAATCACTAAAATTGTCACAAATCCTTAATTCGGCAACACATTAGAATTAAAAAATCTGTAGTTTTCCGAGCAAAATGGCAACTTTTTACATTTCAAAATTTCACTGTTGCCAATTTAGGAAAGGAATAGTGTTTTAATTCCTGCCCTGAATGGGTTAAGTTGTATCCAGGCAATCTGATTGGCTTCTGAGTGATAATCAACAATTGAATTACCAGTTTCATCTTACCTGCAATATCAAACTCTATTTCCAGAGTAACCTGAGGTGCACTTTCTCTGAGTATATGATTCGCTTCATCCGCTGTCATATCTTCCGTGTAGTTACCATTGATAGCAATGAGACGATCGCCAGGCTGCATCACTCCACTCCTGAAAATATAATCATCATTATAGTTTTGAATTTTGAGTGTACAATAAGCTTTATATATAGAATCAAATTAAGTGCATGATTTGCTTCATCCGCTGTCATGTCTTTGGTGTAGTTACCATTGATAGCAATGAGACGATCGCCAGGCTGCATGACTCCACTCCTGAAACATATAAACATTATGGTATTGAATTCTCAATATATGAATAGTTTCTTTGTTTTATATCAAACAGTATGCACCGGTCCAATAGAAGCCCAGAAGCAACACGATTCATCAAGACTCTTTGTTGGGAGGCAGTTAACTGTGAACTTCACCTGTACTGTTCAAACCTATATTGACACATTTTACTACTACCATCCCAAATACCTTTGTTGAGGAACAAGGTAATACTTACTTCTCTGCCTTCCCACTAGGTTCAATAAAACCAATGACAGCGGGTGATCCGAGAATCTCAGTAGCAAAGACTCTGCTCTGTAGCTGTATACCATAGTCACAAAACAAAATGAGATTGCCCCTTTTCATTGTGGAACAGGGTTAGACTTACTTCTCCGCCTTCCCACTAGGTTCAATGAAGCTAATAAGAGCAGGAGAACCTAGAATCTCCATCGCAAAGACACCGCTCTGTAAATCATAATCACAAAACAAAATTGATATTGCCCCTTTTCATTGTGGAACAGGGTTAGACTTACTTCTCTGCCTTCCCACTAGGTTCAATGAAACCAATGACAGCAGGAGAGCCTAGGATCTCTGTAGCAAAGACACCACCCTATAGCTGTATATCATAGTTAAAAAAATTAAATCGCCCCTTTTCATTAAAGAACAGTTTTAAACTTACTTCTCTGCCTTTCCACTAGGTTCAATGAAACCAAGGACTGCAGGAGAGCCTAGGAACTCTGTAGCAAAGAGTCTGCTCTGTAGCTGTATACTATAGTCACAAAATGAAGGTTAAATCGTCCCTTTCATTAAAGACCAGTATTAGACTAACTTCTCTGCCTTTCCACTAGGTTCAATGAAACCAATGACAGCGGGTGATTCAAGGATCTCTGTAGCAAACACAACTCTCTGTATCCTATAGTCACAAAACAAAAATAAGATTGTCCCTTTTGTAAAGCAACAGGGTTAGACTTACTTCTCTGCCTTTCCACTGGGTCCAATGAAACCAATGACAGCAGGAAATCCTAGGATCTCTGTAGCAAAGACTCCACTCTGCAGCTATATACCATAGTCACAAAATAAAAATTATATTGTCCCTTTAGTTGGGGAACAGGGTTAGACTTACTTCTCCGCCTTCCCACTAGGTTCAATGAAGCTAATAAGAGCAGAAGAACCTAGAATCTCTGTAGCAAAGACACTGTTCTGTAAATCATAATCACAAAACAAAACTGATATTGTCCCTTTCATTGTGGGACAGGGTTAGACTTACTTCTCTGCCTTCCCACTGGGTTCAATGAAACCAATGACAGCAGGAGAGCCTAGGATCTCTGTAGCAAACACACCGCTCTGTAGTTGTATACCATAGTCTCCCGTCCGCGAGTATAGGGTGACGTCTACAGAGTCTGTGTGACAGACTTGAGGTGATGAGAGACCGTTGATCGTTGATGCGATCGATACTAGGAGGAGAAAGAAGAACAAACAAGATTAAAATTGATTTGCAAAATTGTTTCTAAGAAAAGATCAATGAGATAGGCAACTAGATGTACATAATAATGTTAGGAAAACATACTACAGCATTAGTCAATTGCCAAGAGGGGTGGCAAAAAGTGCTAAATCAGATGACGAAAGACAAAAATCAATTACTACACTAAAAACCGGCAAAGTGCAGTTCTCTGAGTTTAGATTTAAGATTGTTTATGCATACTCTAATAGATGACTTGATAGTTGTTATGAAATGTTAAATAACACTGCAGACTAATTTACTTTAATAATACAATCAATGGAACAGGAGCTTTAGCACCAACTTATCACAAACAACTTCTGTTCTTATCAAACAGGATACTGTTACTACACACGGACCCAATATAGCTCCCTTAAAATTCTCCTTGGGAGTCTCTAGGAGCGCTGTTCATTGCTCCCCCATACATTTTTAAGTTCAATCCCTGTATAGGTGATATAAAACTAAGCTAAAGGTTGCATAACTTACACATAGAGCCATTCTTGTGTCCTTTAGATCTGAGTTTCCTAGCCAATGTGCTGCTTTGTTGCCTGGTGTTCTGTGAGTTCATTGTTCCTACTCTAGACAGACTGCTATGGCTTTATCCAGGCATCAATGCTGGAGTTGTTGAACGTGATGATTGACCTGCAACGGAAACAGGGTTATCTTTACAGTTCTGAAATGCTTAAATGTTACACAAAAAAGTGGTATTCACCATTATTATCATCTCTAGGCCATCAAACAAATGAAATTAATATACAAACCCAAGAAATACTTATCATTACCATCACCATCATCATAATCTTCTTCTTCTTCTCCTTCATTGTCTTCTTCATCATCATTATCATCATTATTATCAATATCATCATCAATATCATCATCATCATCATCATCATCATCATCATCATTATCATCATTATCATCATCATCATCATCATCATCATCATCATCATCATCATCATCATCATCATCATCATCATTATCATCATTATCATCAATATCATCATCAATATCATCATTATCATCATCATCATCATCATCATCATCATCATCATCATCATCATCATCGTCATCACCAACACCATCCCCCCACCCACACCACCAAATCGATCAGATAAGCTTCTGCTTGGCTTAGCACCTCTAAAGAGCCTAGCCAGTAATAGAAGTGCTCTGAGGCGACCTGTGATAAAATGAAAAGAGTTGCAGTAAGCTTTCACTGGCATTGACATCACCATCTTCGTCATAATCATCATCATCACCATCATCACCATCATCACCGGCATCACCATCATCACCATCATCATCATCATCATCATCATCATCACCATCACCATCATCACCATCATCATCATCATCATCATCATCATCACCATCACCAGCATCATTATCATCATAACCATCATTATTATTTTCAGCATCAGCAACAGGAGCAGCACAACCACCCTCATTACCTCCATCACCACCATCACAACTCATCATTACCTGCCATTTTCTGCATATCTCTCCCAGCGTATGTGAGCCTCGGTGTCATCTGACTGACCGGTAGGATCTCAAGCTTGACCTGTTCCGTACCAGATGCTAGGAGCTTCATGGCTTCGGCCACACCCATGTGAGTGGTGGTGAGAGCATCAATGGTCAGGATCTCATCCCCAATGTGAAGGGCACCACATCTGATCAACAAATGATATAAAAGATGGAAATATGGAAGATTGGAATTACCGTAAATGAAACTTATTAAACATTTCAACCAATTCAGCATTATGTACAAGAAGATGCCTAATGCTTGACTTCTGATTCTCTTTTGTTTCTTTTTTAAATCTATTATTTCCAATACTTTGGGGACAGTCTGGAAACCGTAAATACATACTGATTTTGCTCAAATTTTAACCAAAATCCATATTTCACAATTGTTTCTTCTGTCATGCAATCTCCTGCATAGTGCATCATGTCAATTCTCTTTTATATGATTTTTATATAATATAAGGTGAAATGTGATTGAAAGTTGGGGGAATGAGAAAATCCTTAACTTTCATTGAAACGATTTAATTGCATTGCTGTCTTAAAGATATCTTTTCACCAAAATGAAATTTACATACAAGTTCTATTTTCTTTCTGAGAGTCAGTTACATACTCCTGTAATTTTGAAAATATTCTCCTGTTACCATTTTTTCCCAGGTAAGAAGCAGTTCTACACAAGCACGCTTATATGTAAGTTCAGGGGAGATTTCTATCTCAGGAAAAGCTTACCGATCTGCTATACTGGCAGGTTTGAGATTGTCAATGATGATAACAGACTTTCCATTCCTGGGTACAGAGCTCAGTCCCACACCTAGATGTGCACCGGGGGTTTTAGACACTTCAACAAGCAATGGGCCAGTCGCATTCTTTACTGCCTCTGTTTGAACAAACAGGCATAAATATAAATAAAACCTGATAAGTTTAGACTAAAAAAATTGACCCCTACCAAAAAAAAAAACCCCAACAAAACATATACAAGAAATTCATCTAAATATATCAAAATATTAAATAAGATAATATTGTGCTTTAAAGAACTAGTCACAATTTTTTGCTACACTTTAACAATACGAATGCCCAGAACTGTTATGTTATAGTGTAGCAAAGGATTTTGACTTGTACTTTACATTGTTGTTATCATGATTATTAGAGACAGATTAATTTAGACAGATTAATTTTAAGGAAGGGAAAGACACAGGGAACACAGTCAATACCAATAATGCCAACCACAAATAATAAGCAATGGGAAAAGAATGTAACTGTTACATGAAATAAGGAAAATCATATTTGGACACATTGTTAAGATCAAAGAGAAAAGTACATTCAATTTGAAGAAAGGCTCATTTATAAAGGCAAATAGATTTTCACATTGAACAAAAATACAAAAGAAAATGCATTCAGAGTTTAAGGAAATAAAAAAAGGAACCCATAAAATGTATAGGGGTGTTTCTAGAAAGCTACATTCAATTGCACATGAACTGCAAATTGGTTGGAAGTTTTAAGATTCATTTTCATTGGCACATGGTAAACTCTTCTAGCAAGACGTGCATTAAACATTAATTTTCATTGGTGCTCACTAAACAGCTGCAACTTGTATTAAAATTGAATGCAACTTTCTAGAAACTCTAAGTTATAGTTAAAATACCAATAAAAAACAGACAAAAGAAAAGAAATACACAATTATGAGACAAAGGAGATCTGAAACTCATATTGACCCCTTCTTGTTGCGAGATCATTATTCATTATCACTTTATACTTGACCTGATCAGTTGTTAGTCCAACTTGGATAACTTAACGCCACCCTTAATCTTTATAATTAACCATTTCCTTTGCTTCTGGAGTGTAACAGAGATTTCCTTCAATCATTTTGAGCTATTAAAAATCAGCTGATATTTTGAGAATGAGCTTACATAAGATTATCTAGTATTCGTATCAAAATGCATCAATGCAAAATTCAAGTACAATGCAAAAATGGAAATATTACAAACTTATTGTATTTGTGTTGTTAATTAATATCACAATTGATTAAAATTCATCTATGTTCACAATGTATTGTCTCCTTCATACAGCAGCAGTTATTACGCGCACACAAACAATACATATTCCAATAGTAGGCTCTTCAAAAACAATTCTTCGACTTCAACACTGATCATTAAATCCCCATTCTCAAAACTAAGCTCATCTAAAAAAGCTGAATATAGAAAAAATACTGAAATAATGAGACACATATCAAATACTAATCTATCAAAGCCAGATCGACAATTTGGGGATTATTAGATCACCATGTTCTTTCTTCCATTCTTCCTTTTCCTTTTTTTCCTCTCTTTCTTTTTCTTATTTTTTTTTATTGAGGGAGGGGTACATCAAAAGGGTTCAGTGTCTGACATGCCATAGCCCTATAGAAAAATCTAAGAAATTTCTTCATCCTTGGCCATCAAACCAGTGTTAAAAGATGTCTATCAAGGAATATTTTTTCACAAATTTGTACATCAGCGGGAGAAGAGATGAAATGACAAGAATATGACAGATGATTAAAATATGGAAGTTGTAATTTCCTCGAATCAATTTTTGAATGCCCTGACTCACCCTTACAAGTAGATGGAGCTAAATTGAATTTAGTTTCAGATCTACTCCTTGACGAGTTAGTTCTGAACTTCAGTCTCTTACATGGTTACCTTTTTAATGTATTACATGAAATTTGTTAAAAATGTTTGAAAGAGAGATATATATTTCATTCATAGAGTTATCTTAAGTTCAAGTATTAGGATGTCATGAACATCTAAAACAGCTTCACCACTTGCTAGTTAACATATCACAACAATATTGAAAATAGGATTACAGATTTTGAATTTTCTTGACAGATATGACAACACTCTACATACATGTAATTGTATTTAATATTCAGCCCTGGAAAGGTGAATGAAGTAACATAAGTGATTAGTTATCAATAATTTTTTTGCTAGCCACAGGGTATTATCTTCAAACTCTTCACTGTTCATCCTATTCTTTCTACCCAATGACACCTGATGTTGTCACTGGAACGAGGAAATGGGCTCCGAGAGCAAAGGTAAGATATCCCTGAATGGTTGCCAATTTGTACTCATTTCCACTGATTAACCTGACAAGGGAGAGGCAGGATTTTTGACAGATGTCTATATTTGGAAGGGATGACACAATATACACAGTAATACACTTTTCTCTAAAGTCAAATAGATTTTCCTGATGATTTAGGTATCTTGCTGTGTTTCTTGTTTATGTCAAAATTCATTTATTAACAAAAAGAAGAGAGAGTGAGAGAAATAAAAGTGCACAGAGGGATAGATGTGATATTTCTTGATTGAGGAGAGGAAAAATGAAGAAGAAGGGAAGGATGGAGTGAAAAAAAAACTGCTAAAACAAATACACAAATACATTGTGAAAATGAGAAGGGATTGAGAAGATGAGAAAGTGAGACAAATAATGAAAAGATGACTATTCATATTGGATGACAATGACAGAAAGGATAACTTTATCCAGATGCATAACTTGGCACTCTCCTTACATAAAACCAGTAACATGAATCATAGTTTGAAGCTGGTGCACTGCCATGTGTCCTAACATAAAATTAGGTTAGCTCTAATTAGGCTACGTGTTACAAGTATTGGTTTGGTTTGGTTTGGTTTTATTTACCGTCATAAAAATAATCAGAATACATGGAAAACAATATACATGAATATATACAACTAAAATTCAATACATAGAGACAAATATTTCACATTCTAAAATAACGGAAGGAGCACTCCATTCAGAGCCATTGATATATCAATGGCTCTGTTCTTCCTGGAGGTCCAAAAGTAAACACCCACTGAATCAATAATCTCATCATCATGTCGAAAGCAGGGATGCCAACCGTTACGGAATATGCAAGAGGACAAAATCAAAATAAGAATAACGCAACGGCTGAAAAAAGTGAGGGTAACTACATAACTGCCAACATTAGACAGTGGAAATTATTTATAATCCTCCCACAAATTAGTAATCTTAACATATTATATCTCATGTGATTTTTCACAAAACATAAAAATTTGGGCCAAAAATTAAGTAACAGTTGGCAGCTATGTAACTATGACAACAATAAGCATAGTCTCAAACTTTCACATGTATGGAAAGGTTTACATTCAAAAGCAAATACACCTCATTAATATTCCGGAACAGTTGGCATCTCTGCGTACAACCACATCATCATATAGATAGGCGTGGCAGCATGAAATGGCTACATCGTATTCATTACGATAGCGTGTAAAGCTGACCTTGGCACATCAGTTTCCAGTAATCATCAAAAACTTCCCATTTGTCGTTTGGGAAGGATTATACAAGTCTTAGTCAAATATGAATCATCATGTCCTGGCTCTCATTTCTAAAGTTCAGTTAGAATATGGACAGAGCAAATTGGGTATTAATAGACTGGTCAAAGCAGCAACAATGAAAATAGCGTGCTAAAATTACTTATATTCAAAATGAAATACAATGTATTAGCTTTTGTAGCACAATGAATATCATTGATGATATTAAAAATTAAAATGAGAATGAGAAGTTGAGTGAATTTGTAAGAAGATAATGTGTTCTGATTTTTTCTTCATTTTGTACAAATTCGTAATCCCCAAACTTTGCCTTAACTTCCCCTTTAGTTTTCCTCGAAGTCTGTTCGCAATCCAGCAAAATTCTGTTCTTTCCAATAAAAGGCTGGCACAGAAATTGAAGTAGGGGATTTTGAACAGAAGCATAAGAACTTGAGGTTTCCAAAAGGGAATGTTTGCAAATATTACGGTTAATCAGGACACATGAAACCTGACAACCTTATACACCATCCATTTTCCCTGAATAACTTCGGAATTATAAAAGGAACGAACTGTATAATTTATGAACCTGTAATTACTGTTATCAATTTTGATAAATAGCTTGAAATTTAATATCTATTGGACGTCATTTATCTTTAATATTATCTATTTTGTGTTTAAACAATCACTCATGAATACTGTATTCACCCTATTCCTTGATTTTCTCATCTATGCTTTGTAAATCATGATTATTTGCTGCAGTTTGGAGAAAAAAGTAAAATAAATGAATGAATAACTGAATATTACATTTACTACCCGGGTGACAGAGAGTCCCTTCACTCAAGCCTTCGTTGATTATGACTTTTTTTCACTAAAGTTGCTTTGAAATACAGACACAAACATGAAAAGAATGATGGTCTGTTCCTGTCATTTCATGACATCATGGTTAAACTTGGCATGTCTGCATTTTGAGTGACAAATGTCACATCAATTACGCAGCCACGTGATGTCTCAAAGGGACTGCTGCATCTTGGAAGAATGCTTCGTTGCCTAACCTTTTAAACCATCGAAAATAGCCATAGAAGAAACTTGAGCTCATTTACCCATCACCAGTATCTACACCTGCATCAAGGCACTTCCAGTAATCGCTTTACCCAATATCCTCATCATTTCCTAGACAAATTACCTGAAAAGTCTTCTTGACGTAGGCACTTTTTAAATATTATATTATTCTCTAAACTTTTGACATGCTTTGTCACCTTATCATTGAATCTCCCAAAATGTAATCTACTTAACTCTTCCTTATTTCTCCCTTTGGCGCTGGTGATGGGTTACAAGTTATAAATAAATTCATGTTTCAGTGGCTGCTCTAACTAAATTTACCTTTTCTAATAGAAAAGTCTGTTATTCATGCTGTAATATCATTACTCGTAAAGTGATGAATAAAATAATTTTTTAGGTTGTTAAGGTTTCTTGAATGGGTTTTGAAGCAATATCCCGAAATAAAAGATTTCATTAGGAACTAAACATCAGTGGTACTTTAAATCAATCATTATGTTTAGGCTTATATGATGATTCGCAACTTGCCAGCAAATCACTACCAATCTTATTTGTTCTTCGCTTTATCATTTTTTATGGATGAAATTGTCTCCTCTTTCAATTGGATAAAGAGATGGCAAAAACGTTGGGAAAAGAATGTCATAATCAGTGTTATCAGTCAATTAGGGCATTTTTTTTTAAGATAAAATATATTCATAGATTGATCAGACAAAATAATCCTCAAGAAGGCATTCACACAATGACAGGCTATATAATTTAATTAACAGCAAAAGGTATAAATGCATGCAAACATTGTAATTTACTCTGAAGAAAAAATAATAAGCAAAAAAAGCATTAAAAATTTGTAAACATAAAGAAATGTAGAAGACAAAAAAAGGAAACAGTTTGTCAACATAAAAAAATCAACAAAAAATGAACAAATATATGAAACCAAGATCTCAATAAAAACTCAACAGGATACATGATAAAATAAACAAACGAAACACAACACAAATAAGACAAGAGTGTGTTTACCTTTGATTTAGTCACTGTGCACATGATGATGAGAAAAGGTAGTTGGAGGATTAGAATGGAGTAAAGTTAGTAGATTAAATCATTAGATAGATGTAGTGTATTAGTTTTGGGCGTGTACAATGATTATGTAATGAAAAGGGTAAATTGCAAAGTGAGGATGTGGTTTAAAATAGAATGGTTTAGAATTAAGATATGCATACTGACATTATAAATGATACAGATTATCAGCTATGTGAAAAAATATACCTCCTTGATGTGAGTGACAGCTAAAACATCGAGCCATATTTTAACAAATTGTGGAGGCTTTGTATAAGACATTCAAAGAGCATGCACAAGATATGGACTATCAGTATAGACCATTGCCTTCATACTTAGATAATCACTTACTGTGAATATGCATCAGTGAAAATAGAGCATTAAGCAAAATTGATAAGATACAAGCACGTCTTCTAAATTGGTGGACGGACGCTTGTAGACAGTAGAAAAATCTGATCTGCACAAGAAATGATGCAGACATCAGCTGAATACTTGTTATTTAATGCGCACATCGGATGCACACTCGTTTCCTACTGTCCTCAGGCCTCTGTTCACCAATTTCGAAAACCCACTACTATCAATAATGACTTTACATTTTGTTCAAAGCATTCATTGAGGGTATTGAACCCTGGACCCATCAGGTCAAGTAGCTACACCTGAAACCACAGAACCTGAGCTACTTACCCATAATAGAGACGTCATATTCAAATCTGAGCACAGCGCTGCTCCCTCCCTGTTTGATGATGTTGAGTGCTTCCATGTGGGATGCGGTCTGACTCAGGTTCGTTGTCTCCACAGCAACCAATCTATCACCGACCTTCAACGACCCCTCCCTGTATGGGTCAAAGATCAGAGTGGATTAGTGGATATAGTATCGTATTTCATGTCATCGATGAGTTGAGTTATCGTCATTAGATAATAGTGCATTCATCAACTCTGAATGAAGTCTTTATGCTGTTCTTTCAATGGAAGACATCTGTTTATGTCAACATAAAATCCCTCATCTCTTCATTGACACAAGATATTCATTACCATGTTTTTCAGAAAGTGATTCTTTTTTTTAATGGTTTGAAATGAAGATGCATTTTATATGCTTCCAAGTTGCTGAAATTGGACATTGTTATATTAGTCCATGGAATTTTTAAACAGTTTCTAAATTAAAAAATAGATACTATAAAACCAAATAATTCACTTCGAATATTGTTAAAAATATGACAATGGGGAGGTATGAGTGTATGAAACTTTCACAACTTGAAGACCATGAAGCACTAGTACAGTAAACATGGTCATGTATTTTGGCACTTAATGTGGATATGTTCACATTTACAATCAATTTCTCTTTTGCTAATGTTGACTCCTTACAAAGGTTGACAACAGATGTAAACACTCATAAAATTTACTGGGTTTACAGTATGAATGCATTCCACTTAATCTGCTTCTTAACAATTTTTTTTTTACAGCATTTGATCTATCATTCACAAGTCTTATTTTACTATCAATGAAATTGCAAGAGCAATTATATCTGCCACCGAGAGATTTTACCTATCGCATGGTCCTCCAGGTCTGATATGTGTGACTATGAGTGGGCGTGTCTTAGCGCTGTTTGCATTGACTCCGCCCCTAATGGTGAATCCATAGCTACCATCTTCCCTTGCCAGTCTGATGTCTAGGGTCTTGGAATACCCTGTTGATGGACTCATTGGAGCTGCACAAAAAGGATAAAATAAAAATGTTAATGTACTTATGAAAGCATAAAATGAAAACAAGTTTGGGGAGAGTCGCTAATCTTCAGTGAGTCATATACTTTAGCCAATCATAAAACAAAGAAAATTAAATGAAAGCATACTCTTGCGATACATTGCTTGGTTTAACAAAGAGCATTCATAATAATTAAAATGTTTTGGAAGTCAACTAATGGCCGACAGGCACTTTAATCAATGAGATGTAGCACTGATTGACTGGTTGCATCTCAAGTTCTAATCAACATTCATTCAAAAGAATTAAGAAAATAACATTTTCACAATCTTTAAGGCAATAAAACATATTTAAAACTTTTTAATTAAAAAAAAACATTTCACGCTCTTATATTGGACTACCTCTCAGAAAATGTAAATATCAAACTTCTTGAAATGCACCGATATATTTTTCTGATGGTGAATCAGTCATATAATTGCTTGAGGCATATCCTCTATACCCAGGTCTAAAGTTTTGCATTAAAACATGTGATAATGAAAACAAAAAAAAACTGCATTATTATCCAGCTAATAAAACTTATTGTCAAAGTAGTTCTCATGATCAATAGTTGCCTATTACAAAACGATGGATTTATAGAAATAAGACAATAGTTACCATATCCCGGGAGTTCATACTCAATCTCCAAAGCGAGCTTATTGCCAGCATTCTTCAAGAGTGCAATGACCTCATCGTGCCTTAGTGTAGCGGTCTTTACATTGTTCACCGCGGTGATGAAGTCTCCATTTTGAAGCACGTCACTACGATGTGCCACGCCCCCTGGACGCATGTTGGTAACCCGAGGGCGGCCATCTTTGTCTATACCACCTGGAGAGGGAGAAAAATGTTGATTAGTCATGATTTCATACTTAAAGAAATGCCAACCATTCGGGAATACTGAGAAGGCAAAAAAACAGTGTGAATAACGAAACAGCTGAAAAATGACAATAATAACCACACTCTCAGCCATTCACTTGTGATGAAAACCTTGAATTTATTTGAAAATTCAACTTATGTATGTTCAAGAATAGTTGGCATCCCAAAAATAAGCTACCTTTAATATCATTTCTCCAGAAAGAACAATAAAAAAAATACCTGATTTCAGAATTGTTTGCTTCATTGATTGATTCAATTGCAGGTTTTATATTCTACATGTATATTGCTACCTTTCTGGGTTTTTTGTATTTTGAATACACTTTTTCCAAATAGTCACTTAAAAAAAAATACTTAAAAATATTGGACAATTATGTTTGCTAATGGGCAGAAATGTGAATAATGGATGAATAAGAAAAGTACAAGAAATATATATTCATATATATCAGGGGAAACACCCAATTTGGAAAATGATTGCCCCCCCCCCCCTCTTCCTTCTCCTCCCTATGTGTCTTGTCTTCATTGTTGTTTGATGGTATATTTTCTGATTAGAATCTTGATTATTTAATATACTAATAATAATTAGCATGACATTCTTGAATGGTGTTTCTAATTAGAAACATAATAAAATCACAGCAAAAGTTCAGAAATTTCTTTCAAAACATAGAAATTCTTTAGGTCTCTTTCCTACAAATTAGAATGTTGTTCATCATGGTAAGCACTTATTTACACCATTATAATTCTTATGAATTTAGAACTCTAAATTTGGAAAAATTAGTCAAAACCGCATTAAAATAAATCAGAAAAAGTGTAGAATTGACCTGAAGTTTGTCAAAAGCGCATAATATCTTTAATCCTCTAAATCTACATCAAGTTTCTAAAACCTGTAAAATCATAATTCATATTGATAAGATGGACAGCTAAATCAGTGCTTCAATCTAATCTCAGTTAACGCTCGTCTGTCTTGGGATATCTCCACACCCATGATCATATCTTACTCTGGCTCTATCTTGGCGTTGGATCAACCTACAAGTCTTCGTTTCCACAGCTCAAGTAAAATATAGTTGAAGATGACAGTATTTTAACATGTGTATGTCCAGATGGTAAAGAAAATGAACAAACAATTTTAATAAAAATCAGGGATTTTTATCAGTTTAATCGAAAAAGAAACTGTCATCTTGCTTATGATTAAGATTCTGCTAGAATCAAATGCTCAAGCTCTTTTTTACTTTATTAAAAACATATCAATAGATATAGCATTCTGAGGACATAGGCCTATCTATAATTTATTGCACATTTGCTATCAGCATGCACCTAGAATGGTTTTAAAGCATTTATGATTATGATACTCCTCTCAATTTCTATTATGGATTGCCCTCAGCTTTAATAAACAAGTTTCTTTGGGGAATCCCAAACTATTTAAAATGTTTATACAGTATGTGTATGCAATTCACTTTAGTTTCAGTCTTCATGTACACTGTACTTTCTATTAATCATGTACATGTACATTATTGCAACATTTTAAATGTCAATACGAAAATTCAGGATTTTACAAAATTTCACTAATTTCAAAAGCACATAACCAGTTCCTATCATGTAATATGAATATCATCAAATAAGAATGAAGCCATTCTTTTTTGATATTTTACTGACTCCCACCCTCCCTTGCCATATATCAATACGGACATGGCATAAAATATGGTGACCTACTTTAGAGATGCCTTACTCCTTCCTGGACACTGTGACTGAACTTGGGTTCTTATGAAGGATAATAAAGGTATGGCAGAATAATCAGATGAAAGTGCTGAGATGATGGGATGTAATAGACAGGTCAGAGAAGCCTTGAATACAAAGCTAATATTTCCTGGTCTACAGTAAGTGAATTAGAGCCGCATCCCATCTGCTTTAAAGTGCTAGCATCACATTTAGACAACTAATATTCACATTTCGTCATCTGATTTCATAATATTTTCTCTTTTGGCTGTTGTTTTACAGATCATCTTGATGATACATAATAATACTTGAATTTATATAGTGCTTTTTCCAGAATATACAAAACACTGCACCATGTAAAGGCCTTATCAAGATACATTATGAATTATGATGATGGGTTTTGAGATGTTTCTCAAAAAGTGTGAGTGATTTGGTAATGCAGAGAGTTCGGAGAGGCTATTCCAATTATCTCAACACGGGAGACTATTCCCATCTTTCAAATAAATGGGTGCTTAATTTGTTGTAAAGTAAAAGCAAAATTTGGGAATAAATTAGACTCTACTTGGAATTGTCAGTTTGGAGCCATACATAGACCTACATGTAAAGAAGTAAATTATTTTCCTATTGAAACAATACTTTTCTTCTACTGAAAACTTTGTAAAAATCTATGCAGCTTGCATTAAAGTTATTTTAGAAATGCTTTTAATATAACAACTAAAGGCTTCAATTTAAGCTACATGTAGCATTTCATATTAATGAGTTGTAGGAATGTTGTTTGTGGACCCATTCCCCTTGCAAATCATCTCTTTGGATCTTGACATAATACTTTCATGTGTTCACTTCTTTCAATTGTTTATATAAATAGATTTTAATGAAAGTTGTATAAATATATTCTGGTGTGTATGACAATTTGATTGATGTTTCAAGGCACAAGTACATCCCAAACATATTTCTATCCAGCCAGCTTTTAGAATGCCTCTGTATATTTGGGGTGAACAAAATCTTGAACCTATTTATATTACCTTCTAAAAGTTCAAACATCCAGCGAATTGAGGACAAAACTTCTATTCCTTCTACTTTCAACTAGGCTTGTTACATTTAATACACATTACTTGCTCATGTTAGGCTTCCAAGCTTGATCGAACGCTGAATATTTGTCCTGAACATCAGCTAGCAAACATACATCCTTTGTAACATTTAGCTGCAAATTCTGACCAACATTATTATATTTAATGGGCATACATTTTTTGTAAACTTCAATATTGCCAGACGCAATCTTACAGAACAATCAGGGAATACATTTTAAGGGGAGTCAGAGCGATTAGTGAGAGCGATTGCTCTCCTAAAGCTCCCCTTAAATGCATTTTGGGGAGTGATTTATTGAGCCCCTCGTAACCCCAATTTAACCACATAAAGACCCAATTTAGCTCCCTAAAACTCTCCTTGAGAGCATCTAGGAGACTTATCTGTAACTCCCCTGCAAATTCTTAAATTCAGTCCCTTAATAATTATAAACTTTCATAACTTTTTATTATGATTTCCCTCTCATCAATTCTTGACTTTCCAAAAATAAATTTTTCAATACAATTTTTTCAAGATTTTTTTTCTGTGACATTTTAATATGATGAATACTGCCAAACTTGACGGTCCTTCTACTTAAATTTCATCATGCCACTTAATTCATTTTTTGGGGGCAATTTACAACAGACCCATTTCATCACCTCTCATCACCAAGGTTATTTGAGGCGAGAAATGTGAAGATCAAGTTCTAGGATTTATCAACCTTTGCTCAACTATACACACTGGCATAAAGCCAGAACTTTAAATTGGGCGTATCATAGCCTAGCCTTCCACTGTCTTCCTGTCTCTTGCAAGTCCCATTTCCATGGCAGTATTTATTCTCTGGGAGTATCCTGGAGATATACATGTAGGTCCACCCAATCATTATCATCTTCAAATGGTAGAATTTCTAAATGTCTTCATTTTTATGATGGTCTCCAATAACATCTTGGAAAATCAATAAAGAAAATCTTTTTTCAATGTGCATGAATGTGACGGCTTAAATCATTACAATGGAGAGTTCCAAGAAAAATAAAATCATTTATAGATTTGATTGCACATATACCGTTTTCACACTTATCCACTGTTTCATTGTCTGATAAGGCACTCTGATTATTGTCTGGTCAATTTTCAATGTCCTGGACGGTGTTTCACCAAGATAAGAAAGAATCAAAGAACGACTGGTATAGGTTCTTGCGCGTGAAAATCTATAATACTACCCGTATACAGCGCAAAAACTTATACCAGTCATTCTTAAAATCCATCTTAAAGTCTTTCCTATCTTGATTAAACACAGCCAAGATTTAATGTCTGATGAAGCAAGAAAAATGTCTGACAATTACCTGGCTGGTCACCTATCTGGAGAACCTCCAGTAAGTAAAACACCCACAATTGTTCTGCCCAATTTTTCAGACAATAAATCAGGACATTAAAAACTGACCGAACAACAATTTGTGATGCCTTTTCAGCCTAGGAAACACTGACTGATCACCAGCTAAACAACGATTGTTCATGAGCTTAACATCGGCTTTGGGGAAATGTGGTATTAATATCTGCCATTTTGGGAAGACTAGCAATCGATTCTGAATGGCTGTTGCCAATCAATTACAATTTTTCAATTGATTGCAACTTTCTTACAACACCTTAAGACGTACAGAATGTTTGTATGCACATTATCTCTAGCATCTCTGTTTTCAAGTTAGAAAAACAGAAATTATATCTCCTGACATGGAGAAATGATAAAATCAAACCCTAAAGAATTGCATAGTACATTGAACTGCCATGTCAGTGAAAAATCACTCAGGAACTAAAAAAATTGCTATCGAGTCTGACTTTTAATATGATCTGTTTGAAGCTGATAATATCATAGGAAATGAACACATTTTCATGTTGAACTCTAGCTATAAGCTTTGCCAAGCTAAGGAACAATAAATTTGTAGCCAAATTTCTGAAGTCAAATGCAGACTGATACAGCAATAATACCTGAAATAGTGAATATAAGCTATCATAATATGCTGGAATCTAAAACAATTCATGTTTGTTTCATTTAAATAACAATAATAATGAAAAAGCCTGATTTTTTAATATTTTAATAATAACAACATTCATATAGAGCTTGATGAATACAAAGTGTTTCTAAGCGCTCTGGTGCACTATAACATGGCTATAGCATGGCTACCATTTGGCGCTCACTGCATTCAAAGAATTTCCTCCTAGCAGTACCCAATCACCTTACCTGGGTTTAGTGCAGAATAATGTGGACAAATATCTTGCTGAAGGAAATCAACATCATGGGTAGAATTTGGACCTATGACCCTCGGATTGAAAGGCAAGAGTCAGAACCACTACACCACGCCACCTCAACGGTTATGCATCTAAGCTTCCAAGATGTTATTATTGCACTTTGTAGCATGTTCTAGCCTAAGGTGACTTGGATAAAAACTTCCATCGAGATGAATTACCTGATATAGTGAGACCAAAGCCTACTCCAGGTGATTTCTCAAGCTCAACAATGGAGTAAGCACGAACTTCCTCTGTAAAACAGAAAATAGGGACAAGAAAAATGGGATTAAACAAGGATAGAAGGATGGGAGGAGAGAGTGGAAGAGAAAAGGATGGAGAAAATGGAGAAGAAAATATAAGAAAAAGGAGGATAGAGTGATGGAGAGATAGGAGAGAAGGGCAGTGCAAAGGGAGTAGAGAATGGTAGAAAGAAGAGAAGGATATAGAGAAAGGGGTATATTATGACAGACAGGAGGGAAGAGAGAGTGGTGGAAAGATAAGAGAGAAGGATAAAGAGAAGGATAAGAAGGCAGGAGAGAAGGGAGTAAAGAATGGCAGACAGAAGGAAGGGGATAATGGTAGAGAGATAGGAGAGAATA
Organism: Temnopleurus reevesii; assembly: GCA_036244855.1. NCBI lineage: Eukaryota > Metazoa > Echinodermata > Echinoidea > Temnopleuroida > Temnopleuridae > Temnopleurus > Temnopleurus reevesii. The sequence goes on along the minus strand of BQKZ01002207.1, from coordinate 21,523 downwards.
ATGGAAAGAATGATGGATAGAATGATGGAGGGAAGGGAGGGGAGAAGCGAGTAAAGAATGACAGCAAGAAGGGAGGAGAGAAGGATAGAGAGAATGGGGATAGATAGAGGAGAGGCGAGAGGATGAAAGGATGGAGAGAAAGTGTGAAATACAGAGAGGGGATAGGATGTAGCAGCAGATAGAAAGAAAGAAAAGAGAAAGAAAGAAAGAATGAATGTGAGATAAAGAGAGGAAAGGATAAATTCAGGCAGAAGGAGAAATGGGAGTGGAAAAGAGTGGTACATGAGTATTCATGATCTAACTGATCTAACATTAAAAGTTCACTATTTGATATGATAATCTGATTTTCTCCCCAGGCAAAAGAGATTCATATTGACCTGAATTGAAAGGGGTGTGTCAGTCAAAATACTAAATAGGGATTAAATGTGTATTTTGATCCAAAGATAAACAATAAGGTTCCTTCAAATATGTTCATACTTATCATTCTCATTGCTTTGTAAAAAAAAAAATGAAGCTGCATAGAATGCATTGTATCAGTTTGTTGTATTTGGAAAATACATTTTATATGTCAGAGGAAATCAAAGAGACATAAGGCAAGCGAGCAATGCCACAGAGAGGAAACACAATGGACACTAGGCTCCGTTTTCCACCCACTTTATTGATTGATGTCTCAAAAATGTTCTCAATGTGTCCTTAATCATGAATGCTTGTATAAAACAAATAGAGGTGGGTTGCTATGTCTGGCAAAACAACTTTGATCATCACAATTTCCATATCAATATTCAAGGTGTAAAATCAACATCAGCATAGAATCAAAATTGTATAAAAGAATCATTTTACATCTGAAATTTGTTCAAACAACAGTACTGAATCAAACAATTGGTGTTGTTTACAAAATATTTGGAGTAAAACAATAAGACCTGTTCATATCTAGTTTACAAAAAAAAAGGCTTCCACTCAACTAGTTTTCAAAGCCAGTTCTGAGAGCCAATTCAGACACCTAAAGTGTACAAATTTCTGATAAATTTTGTTTGCCCTACACCAGTTTATCACCAGAAATAATAATAATAATAATAATAATAATAATAATAGATGCAATTTATATAGCGCACGTATCCACTCTACTGAGTGCTCAAGGCGCTTTGTGAATGGCCTCTCAGCTCAATTCAGTGCAAGTATTGTTTCTACACTTTTCTAGAACGGACAGATATAGGTTCTGAATTGGTGTTAATTAAACACCACGGCGTTATACTGTTATATTACTAATATTACAAAACAGGTATATACCTGGTATTGTAGAGGCCTCATTGTGCAATGCTAGCTCCTGGGATGTCTTGCCTTTACCCCTTCGATTGTCATCATCTGAAACAGAAAAAAAAAGAGACAAAAATTCAGGATTACTACTCAAATAAATCATGTCCACGGGATACAGCTCAGTGTAAAAGGACTTAAAATAATGATCATCTTTCTCAAAACAAGCAACAACAACAAAACATGTATACGAATTGCAATAGACGGCATGTTCATGGAATATTTAGTTTACGTTAGATCAACATACTGCCAGAATGCTAACAACAAATAATTGGAACATTATTCCACATATTTTTATGTTACACAACACAAAATGCCAACATAATTCTTAAATCATTTCAATTTGCCATAACAGCACGAGCCTAAACAATGATAAGCCATTGCAAAGCAACCAAACAAATACCAAGGCATTATTTATAGCAGGAAAGGAGGAGGGTATTTCTTTCTAAAATTGCATTCTGCCACATCTCTCGATTATTATTGCATTCACATTCAATAGGACATCCATTGCAAAAACTTCCTCTTTTTCCGACCAACTTCATAGGAAAACATTTCTTATCCAAGGGACACAAATAACTTTCAAACTAATACTTAGTTTGACAATTCATAATCCAAATCAAATTTGACTAAAATACACTGCAATTTATGTTTTAACAAAAATAATAAAAATCATCAAGTGCATATTAACAGTACTTCACAAAATGACATATAAAATCAAGTGGTCACAAATAAAAGTTTGAAGTATGTCAATTACTTTTTCAATAATAATCAGACTGGATTTATCAGTTTTCATGTGCAAGTTGAATGAACACACCTCATAATCTCATACAATTATTTATTCATAACCTACATGTACGTCAATGCTTAATAGTTCAATGCAAGTTTCATAAAACTAAGTAAATTTTCACTTCCTGTCATTTGATAAAAATACTGTATGATTAACCATGACGACACAATCGTTATTGTTGTACTTGCTAACACCACCAGTGCATATATGCATTATAAAATTTTTACGAGCTGGCATTAAAGGAATATGATTTTTAAAACCTGTACAAAATTATTCCATATCAAGAATGTATGATGATCAGATCACATTTGAGAATGTATGAAGATCAGATCACATTTTTTAACAATCCGTTTAGGATTTCAAATTTCAATTTCACATTTTTTTCTAAATACACAGTTGTATATTGTGCTGCCTCAAAATGTCAACTTATATCATTAACCGAATAAAGATACTGAAAAATATTGTATTGATGTTTCTATCCTATATGAGTTTTGAGGAAAATATTACCCTTCCAGGGATGCTAAAGAAAAATTGTATTCTTTGTCAATTACATTTGGATAAAGGGAACCAAACTCAATAGAATGTAACAACAGAACATCAAGACAAATATTCCATATAACTTAGCAGGTGTTTTACCCAAGACCCCCCAAATATAACGGTCGTGAATAGATAATCCCACTGGATAATTGAATGTTTTCCATGGAGACAGGTGTGATACATTATAGTATGATGATGCTCTGCATTCAAAGACATCTATAGATCTAATTACCCCCTCCAGAACCAAAAAATGACAGAAAATATAAGGAATAAAATTTTTGTTTGGCACCTCTGCCTTTTCCAATTTAAATACTCAGTGTGTATAATCCTATACCACACACTACTGTTCTATTGGAAACTGTTGTCTAGTGATCATAGGATTAAAAACATGACTAGTAATTTTACTGGTTACATATTCATTGATTAAAACAAACAATCAAACTTTTGATCCTTAAATCCAATATATAATAGTGTATCAATTATGAAAATGTTTTTTTTTTCCTAAATAATAAGATCTTGTAATAGTATCCACTCAACAATTCCCCTCCTGTTTACTCAACTTTGTAGTTATCTTTTGTGAATAACAATCCAACCAGATCAATGGCTTTACACACAATAACGCTACAAATGAACCATATTAAACAGGGATTATGCAGGAGAGTTTCTTCATATGAGAATGCAATTAGAGTCATACTGTAAGAAAAAGAGTAGCTGCATCTAGGAAAGCCTTTGAGGTACATTATGTTGAATTTAACGCAATACTTCTTTACCCCATAATAAAGAGTCGAAAATGGATTTTTTCCAATTCAGTAATATCTTAATTGTTTGTGGCACTAATTGAATACTGCTCCTTAAAATAAAATGTCCCCAGCCAGTAAATATGAAATATATAAAGGCTAAATCGGGATTTAGAGAAATGTTGTATCTTGTCTGAATTCATTGAGCTTATTAATGCTTGAATTTTTTTAAGTGGATGAGCATAGCTGGGTACCAGCGACAATCTGCATCATGTGTTTCTGCATATTCTCAGAACATAAGTATCATTTTGTAGCAATATTCAAAAGAATACAAACCTGCCCTACGAGTCTTAGGAAAGCAACTTGTCTTCGACATGATCGTTCACAGACCAAGATTCTAAATAGATTATAATCCCAAATCACAGTTCACAGCTCAAAAACAAGACCTGCTTTCCAGAAGTTCACGATTTATCCCAAGTTCAGAAAAGTTGGTAATCACATCAAAGAGTAAAGTAGCATCACTCCTTTCAAGTGTCTGATATGCAAGAGCATAATTACAGATTAAATTCAACACAATGAATTCTGCTCGGCCTTGGCAGAATGTAAGTAAATGTAAAAAACAAATCCAGAGATGGTAGAGTCTGAAACATTTAGATTTCCTCGGGGTAGATTCCCAACCAATCAACATCCACCACACCAGTACATGAAATGAGGCAATCAGATGTAATGCAGTGCATCTTTATGAGATGAATCCTGGATGTTCACATGCTACAGATAACACGTCCAGAACATGAGATAACGCAGATATGTTATCTTGGATATATCTTCCTTCACGCCTGACGCGCCTGTTTCTCGTAGGAATTGAGCGCTCGTAGGAGTCGTAATATGGACAGCGACTACTGTTTAATCGGTCCACGGTCGGCGTGTGACGGAGAGACAGACATGGGGGCAGGGAGAACTAACTTCAATCATCTCTAATAAGAGAATTGGACAATAATTGTGACAAGGTTAACACTGGCTGTGCAAGCTACGAGTCATAACCCTGGGAGGAAGTGCATGTCGTCGTATACCGGTGGGACTTTCGGGAGGGGTGCAGAAAGAAAGAAGAACCACCGAATCATGTTCGCCTCTCTACACATACATGAACTTTACTGTTTGTCTCAAGCAATTTTTTAAAAGAATACAATAACATGACACAATTATAAAAATCAAATTGAAAAAAAAAATAATTCCACTTGCTCAAGCCTATGTATTGTCTATGTTAGTTTTTAAAAAATACACATTCTCACTGAAAGTGCTAAAATATATGTCAAATGCTCTTTTTGTGGTGTAGGGAAAGAGGTAAGCTTACAGCGATAATAATAGAATTTTGAAACGATTTTTTTTCTAAAATGTATAGATTCCGACTTTTTTTAACAATCACTGAATCGTCATGACTTAAGAAAATGTGATAATAATAATAATAATAATAATAATACGTATGTGTCTTATAAGGCGCCAAATCCACTCAAGGCATGCACAAAAAGAATGTACATTTACATTAATGTAATATGATAAAAAAATTGTCAAGTCAGCATTAAGATATCATGCAAGCCCTATGAATTCTACGAAAAAAAGCACAGAAAGTTGAATGATGAACACTGTAAAAAACATTTATAATGTGCTATTGTTTCCAAGTCAGATCTATGTCAATATCTTGCCTCTTGACTTCTGACATTTCTTTTTTGGGGGTCGAGTCGACTTATTAATTTCAGTGATTGATGAATATGATTTTCAAGGGATTTACTTTATGGGATGGGCTAAATTTTGGGTTATCAAAAAGATGAGATGAGTTAACATGGTTCAATACTGTGATCTAAAGCAACCATTCAGTTGTCTAAAAATAAAGGCCGTGGGAGTATTTCAAACAGCATAGGAGTGAGCTGCATATATAGGCATGTAATTCTTGAAGATGATGTATAATTTTTCCAGCACAAGTTCTAATTGCTGTAGAATAGATCCATCATAATATTCAATTTATTTATACATTTCTGAGAAAACATCTGACCAATCTATTTTTTTCATTTTTTTTATAAGAAACAATCAAACTAAATTTATTATTTTTCACTTCATGATATTACATGTAATCCAGCAACAGAAAATCCAAGCACAAAAGGAAAGGGGCAGTACAGTATCCTGAGCAGCAATACACCCCTTATTGAATAAAGAACAAGCATACCACAGTGCCAATAGACCATTAATAAGTCAAAACTTTCACCCTGAATGGAAAGGAGATATCCCCTTGTGTTTATTGGAGTTTGTCGCTCAAAAAGGACCCACCACACACCCCTCCAGGCTTCCATGACCTCAGCACCCTTCATTCTAAGGACACGGGTTCACCATTGGCATAGCTTTGACCTCAATCCCAGGTCATGTAAGAAATACAAGGATGAATGAAAAGGATTGCTAGTCTGCTGTATCAGACACCCGCTTTCACTTCTATTGCAGTATAAATGTGAAATCTACAGCATGTTTAGGCCTACAAAAATGGAAGTGCATTGCACAGGCTTCCATGACATCACGGCTAGTCTTATATATCAGACACTCACTCTCACTTCTGTCACTTATGGGAAGTCTATGTGATGATCTATCTACATGAAGGTGGAAATACACAGCATATGGAAATTCAAATTGAAGCCAACAATGGGTGACTTCAAGTACGGTGTTGAACGCTGGTGTTGGTGTTGCAGCAAAACCAACACCAGCCTCAACACCAAACTTGAAGTCTGTCAGTGTTTGGGGCAGACCTAGCAAGATTCTGACGTATTTCCGGTCATTTCTGTATCACTTCTGTAAACCGACCAACGCTGTTGGAGCTCGGTTTACGGACAATTTTGCTCTCTCAACACCAACACCAACACCGAACACCGTACTTGAAGTCACCCAATGCATTTTTGTCTTGGGAATTTTACATCCAAAAGTAAAGTGCAAAAAAATATGTAGCCTACAGGCCACCCCAACCAACTTTAGAGACATTCGAAAATGCTTGATTTTACATAGTTGTGCTAGTTGCTATTTTAGGATAAGAATATGTAATTAACATCTTTCAAAGCCATGGTCATATAAATAAATGCAATGTGGTAAGGGTTAGATAACAGGGTGGGTTTAAAAAAGGTTTGAATACTGTAATGATCTTGGACTGCAGTTTATATTTGGGATGGAACAATATTGCACCTCCCTAATAAGGATTTCTTCCTTCAATAAATTACACTCGTTGTTGGTCCAACTGAATTTCAGCTCCAGTTTATAGGAATGCAGAATACAAAAAGAAGATGTTTGGTCTTCATTCAAGAAAAGCAATGCTACTTATACAGGAAGAGTCAATTCAGCTTATGAAGGCCCCTAATGGAATGCAATCATTGCTCCTTTACGTCTACAAAACACAGACGTAATTATGTAAGATTTTCAGTTCTTCTATTCAATCATTATGCAAAAATTTATGAAACATTACAAATTCTTTCTTAATAGAAAAGTGAATTAAACTTTGGTTACTACAGAACATGTCAGGATTGTAGCTTACCTGTTAGGTGTTATTACCATAAAACCCAGGAAAAGCTTTTTTCTATAGTTTACAGAATACAAAATTACCCTATTTGCATTTTTCTATCAGAGTTTGTTGAACTTGAGCAGATGAAATGCAATAATCATAATTATTATCTATATGGGAGTTTTAAGCCGTACAATATTAAGCCATATTGTACGGCTTCAATTTTATGCTTGCGCAAAGCAGTGACCTGCCTTCTGGTATATGTAAAGATAATAATAATTATATTGGATGGCTTCATTTCATGAAATACCGGGAATATTGCACTCGTTAGGGCCAATATTACACTCATCTTCGATTCATGCAATATTGCCCTAACTCGTGCAATATTCCCTGGTATTCCATTTATTGCCATCCAATATTATATAATTATCCAAAGCTATTCTCCCAGTTCAAATGTTTGCTTGCACTAAATAATCCCATTAGCACAATTAAGAAACATTGTAAAAAGCTGTACAGGTCATTTAACTGCAAGGGTTTGCAAGCACAATTTACAAACAACCCCGATTCCATTATCATTATATAGAATTGCATCATGTCTGTAATACTGTGTCTGTTTGATGCTTATAACCTCCCAAATGCATAATTTTTTAGACAAAGGGAAAAGAAGTCATAATGGTTATCATCATTTCCTGATTTATAGAATAGACTTGAACACTCAAGTACTCTGACTTGTAGCTTGAACAACATATTCATGATGTATACTCTGAAGGTAGCTTCCAAATCTTGAAAATATAATAATAAAGAATATTCAGATAATTTTGGACTGAGAGTATTTTATAAATTATATAAATCAATGATCAACAGTGAAAATTGAGTGAACTTTCAATTAACAGTCCATAAAGATTATTTTTCTTCTTCTTCTTCTTCTTTTTCAAACCTCAGATACACTTTTCTGATTTTCATTTGTCAAAGAGGGAATACTACTACCCATGCATTATAATCTAGTACATAATTTTTTTTATGTCAGCCCGAAATCCTCAAAATTTACTATTTCATGGTTACTTTACTCTTTTGTCCAGCAGAGTTACAGAGTTACTCTCTTCTTTCATTCTTCTTGGGGCAAAAACCACCAGACTACCTGACGTCTAAATGTACAAACTGTTACTGTGTGGGTCGGAAGTCAACCAAATACAATTCATGAATCATCTTTGGTTCAACAACTGATACATGTTTAGACAAAAATAACAACCTATTCTTATGAAAAACAAAATATCCAAGCCACAATATATATTGATCAGCAAAGGCAGTCAACATGTGCATGTAATAAACCACAGATATTAATTATAAACTTCTATCCCTAGACTTGTTTAGACTCTCATTAAAAAAATCATCATTCTGAATTTCAATTTGTGAGCTAGACATGTTTGGACCACTGAAAAGCTCGAAGTTGAAGCAGTACCCTTTATACTATGGATAGGGGTGTTGCGAACATCGCCTATTCAAAACTTTGGAAAGAACACCGCCACCTGTGATTCATCATATTTTATTTTAAAAGGCATAATTGTTGTATAAATTCTGTGGAATCTTATTCTTAATCAACAGAAATTACAATTTTTCTTGAGAATTTATAAGAAAAATGCAAAATATATTATCAAGTGAAAGCAAATTCAACATTTTCTCATTTATACCAAATATCTGGTTCCTATTCAAATGACTCAGAGAAAGGGGCAACACATTATGAAAAACATACCTCTGATGGTGGGAAGTCTCTGCTCCTTCCCGAGCTTCAATCTGGCCCTAAATCTCTGATGACGCCTCCTCATATACGGCACATACGCATCCATCTCACATCGATGATTGCATATCATCTCTATTCAACAATCTCTTCGTTTAATCGTCACATCATCACCCACACACTCAGGAAACTCCGATCCAATGTGTCTAAGATCTTATATTTCGCATAGATCGTGAGATGTGACCGTTACGACTATAATCCCACAATAAGCTGCTAAATTTTATCTTGGAAGAGAGTTTGTTTAAAAACGTGGATCGGGTAGAAGGAAGGAGAGAGCAGAAACAGGAATCAAGGGCCATTTGAAAGGGATTCATTGATGTTAGATCATGATATTGACTCGCCAGGTTTTAGCGGCAAGATGCCATGATTCGATTATGTGAGGCCTGAAAGGATAAGTGATCATGAGTAGAGTTTGGCTGTGACAAGGAATGAACTGATGAATGCCAATGATACCTCACATTGCATTCATCTCAATCTGATAGTAATCTGGATCATTATAACAGATATGGTTCATAGATAAAGGAACAAAACAATAACAGACTCAAAGAGTAACTCTTGAATGTTTCAAAGAAGTCACAGGAGTCTTCAAGTCACAAGGGGAAATGTTAGCTTGCATAAATGCAAATTATTAAATTATTCATAAAAAATTTCTGGTCATTTGATTATTCATATCTAAGCTGGTCATCTAAAAGAATTCTCTAAATTACAGTAAAATATTATATCAAGTGTCAATTTGTGTTTTAAACTGAAAATGTGTAATGGTATATGAATATGCAGAATATTACTTTTCTCCACTCATCAAGAAAACAACAAAAAATAATGAAAATATATTGTTATATTAATAGGCCCTATTTTCTGATGAAATCATAGTATCTATTGATATTTTCCTGTTGTTTTCAGTTTTTCCAGTAATATTGAATCATTTCTTGGGATTAAAAATGTTTTCAGTAACTTGTATTGACCTACGTTGAGTTGGGCAGATGAACATGTAACAGTACAATTGTAGATCATCGCAACAATGTGTACTGTACAAGTACATGTCGCTGAAATTCTTGCAGCGTCCTCGGGACTCTTCCAAACTTCAGGTACCAGTGTTAAATACCTTATACCTGAATTCTGAACTTGAACTAGACTGTACTTTTGCCACCTTATCTCCAGCATGTGTTAAACACATCAAACTGAGTCTAAAGCAGCATGTGGCAGAAATATGTGGATTCAAAGAAGCAAACAACCAAAATATGAACTGGTCTTCAATGGGGTCAATTTAGCATGCAAGCAACTGTAACAACTTGAAAAGATTTCCAACAATACCCAGGGCTCTGATATTTTTTAAATTCAGGCATCTCTGTGGAAAATGATTGTTGTGAGTAAATACTGTATAGATATTTTCATGATTTAAAACCAGTTTGACATCTTAACGTGGTATTATTTTTACAGTTTGACAGTACATGTATTTCTAGATTAATTACGATTTCAGCTCATGCACATCAATGGAATTATGAATAACAGAACTATTTCAGAAATTTGCTAACAACTCAACTTCATCCATATTTCATCTATAAATGAAGTGTGTTTCATAACTACATCCATGTTTATAAAATGATCTTTGCTGGTTGTGTCAGTCAATGAACACTCTTGCAGACATGTTCACAGAACTGTTTTGTTTGTTTGTTTGTTTTTACTATTTTGTTTCATTGTACAGTTTTTAAAACTTTGGAAAAAATTCAAAAATTCTTTTAGATATGTAAAAAAATATGCTAATTAATAAGCATTACAAATTATGAATATTTAACAGTTAACAATATTGGAGAGGCAGAACAAAAAAGAGGCTTACAACTTGAATATTGCACTCTCTTGCAACTTGGGTATTGCACTCTCTTGAATGACCTCGATCAAACGAAGATAATGGATCCTATCAAGTTACACCATCCATGAATAGATCCTTAAATCAATGGTCTACTAGTTTCTTGTCTGTGAATGTTAACGAACATTGTGCAAGACAAATAAATCATAAACAGTATAACGATACCCATCCTACTGTATGTTTATTTACAAAGTGTGTATGGCTATGGTGTATCCATTTTAAGAGGGAACATAATTTTCACATGACAATTAGAGTATATAAAGTCCAGTAGGATGTAGATTTATTTATGTTTATACCTTCCTCAAATTGGTAATATCAGAATGTCAAAGCAGGGAATTATTTTACTTTTCAAATTTTATTAGCAGTTTTAGATGTTGAGGAAACAGTTCCAACACATTACTGCACAGTTCTATGTGGAAAAATTTGCTATATACAAAAAATAATTTGTGGAGCAATCATGCACAAATGCATAGCAAATTGTGATGAGATACCAGGGAAATTATTCCCTGCTAATTTTCTTTCCTCAACAATCTAATTGAGTACAATGTTACCTATTGAATCTCCATTGCAAACAGAAAGGAAAAAAAGAAGATAAGTTTTGGCAATTTGTGTGGAAAATTAATGTTTTTAAATGTACACATGTGACAAGCTATGACAATTTTGAAAATATTTCCAATTAAAGCATTATCCACATCAAACTGCAAATGGTTACACAATAATAATGATCAGGTTCTTAGTCAAATATTTCTCCTTTATATATTTGGTAAATGCATTTGGTTTTATCAGGTGCAAGGTTGTTTCATTTAAGGGGGCACTTAACTTTTGTTACGTAGGTGTGCACATTTGTACATCAAGACTTCTAGCTTCAACATTTCTGTTCCTGTCACAAAACAGATCACACTGACACATGTACATGTACATGCATGTGCTGCCCCATAAAGATATGTGAATTATTAAAAGAAGCTATATGAATAAACCATTATATTCATGGTGTACTGGTGTTCCATTTTCTGGGTCACTTAGAACTAATTTAAATACTACAGACATATATTGACAGTGGTAAAAACTAATGAAGAAATTCACACTTCTATTTTGGTGAAGAATAGATTCTGAGGAAAAAAATAAAAATAGCTACAAATAGTCTGATGACGGGATTCGGTCTCTTACACTTGAACAAAGAAATAATGGTGATGAGTTCACTCAGATAAGAAGTGATGTAGATAGTTTTAGAAGTGACTTGTCTAAAGCTATCACCGTGCGGTTGTATGATGAACAGACCATCGTGCGTTTCCTGTGACTACACAGATCAAATCATTGGGAAGGACATGCTGGACTTTTTCACAATAAATTAGGCCATAGAAATAGACATCAATTTTCACTGTCTTCCTGTATCATGGTGCTATTAAAAGTTTCTTTATTTAGTCATTAACAATGTATATATATATATATATATATAGGGGATGATGAGTGACCATGATGAAGATTTATATGGCTAAACCATTGTATTAAACAATTTTATATGAAAATACTATCAAGATTGTTCCATATAATGGATTTAAATAATAAATAAACTTGACATGTGATCACAATGTTTAACTATGTTTGCCATCAGAAGACTGCCAAATGTGAAATAATGATTGAAAACTTTAGAGGACATAAACTTTTAATTATCAAAGTGTAAATCAATAGAAAAAATAATACAGCAACTTCCACTACAGCCTGCAAAATATACTGAGACCACAAATGAGTCAACTGTGAAAATAACAAAAACAAATTCTTATTTCAGTCTTAATTTGGATTACAAAATAATTGGTTATTAGATGAGGATCTGATTAGTATCAACATACTTGGAATACTAGGTGCATATTTACCATCGATACGTAGAATGTCAAGCATCCAGAGCGAAAGCTTGGTTGTACGCCAATTCCATCCTTTCTTCAATCGTAGCGGCATCTTAGTGAAGGGGTGGGGGTGGAGGTCCTCATAAAATGAAAAAAATCCTTCTATGCCTGGTGCGGGGGAGGTTCTAAATGTAGAATATTGCTTTTGCAATTGTCTGTGACTGGTTAGTCACAGAATACTTCAGTATGCCATCCAAGATTCTTGTCCAAGTTCCATAGGAAAGTCAACCACACCAAGATAAACTTTGAAGAGCAGAATCACTCACTTTATTGTTGATTCCCAGTCAATCAATTAATCCAATGAATGTAAGAAAATGGGGAATTCCAAAGATCCCCAAGACACAAAAACGCTGAAAAGTATCCTTCCTTCAACAAGACTATCAAGAGCTCATGTTTATAAACAATCATGATCACGGGCAGCCCTGACTGTGGATTGTAAGGTGTTGACGATATCTATGTGTATAAACGATATCCTGGTTCAGAATGAGAAATCAGTCCACTGGTTGACCACTAAGATAACTTATATCCTTTCACTTTCAAAATATTTCCCCTGAAGAATCACATGAAGGCAAAAATACTTTCCAATGTATAAAGATGAGCATTTGCAAAGCTAAATAATGGATACATCACAATATAGTGATTACCCTTGCTTTAGCAAGAATCAGATTAAAGGCTTTCTCAAAAGAGATTTACCAAAAGGCACTTATAAACAGGTATTTATATCAATTTCCTCTAACTTGCTTTGAATTTGAAGATTCTGACAACACACCATGTACATGTAGCAAGGTTTCCTATTCTTGTTTCTATTCTAAATATAAGTTTATCCCGTGAAAATTGAGATCTGCTGATACTGTAATAGCCACTCCTGTAGGAATCCACAATATGTTTGCAAACTATGCCATTACCATACAGATAATTTAGAGGCACATCACTTAAAAATGGGACTGTAAATGAATGTGTAGTTCCCAAGTGGTATTCCAAATTTCTGAACTATCAACACATGCATGAGATTTCCAGTTTCAAGCACTTCCTTTATGGATCCTAAGAGTTCCAAGTTGACTACTTACTAGAAGTATCAGGAATGTATTCACAAACAAATCAAAATAAAAGAAAAATTCCATCAAATACCTAAATCCATGTACATGCTGCTGAGAATGGCACAAAAACAATGACTCCAGAATAAATGACACATCCAATAATGAGAAGATCTCCACTTTGGCCAGGCAGCTTACTTGAAAGTCCATCAAGTGAGTTTACGCCTAGATCATGAACTAGACCAAACATAAGCTTCCCTTCTCTAAGGTCATTTTATTAATCCTAAAATCGCCTCTTCGTCATCCTCAGCCAAATAGAGTGATTTTCATTGCCTTCCTCTGTCCTCAAGTGAGGAGAATGGACAGTATGAAGCATAAACTAATGTACCTCGATGATAAAATGGAGATATGGATGGTGTGTCCAGCAAAAAGCACATTAGGGTGTTTGCAGAGAAGATCTAGGTGATTAAAAATGACATTTTCAACACCTGGAGGCTTATCATTCGAGACAGTCGCATCTCATTGATGAGTGCAGTGTAGAGAGTTAATAGAGCATCTGTGCCCTGCAATGAAAGGTACAATGAACAGCAGTCTTCCCGTGGTAGCCTCCAAAATTTTTAGTCCAACACCTGGGGAAAATTAAGCTTCAACCACAGAACTACAGCCTGCATCCATCAACTTTGATATTTTCGCATGGCTTTATGCCTTGGACCAACAATTTATATTGTTCAGCAGAGAATTATTAAATGGCATTGAGCAAAGGCCTCATATTTATGATTCCTCCAGGAAGATCGATGGTTAAAAAATAGCCATTTCCTTCCATCCTTGGAAAGCTGAGCATTATCATAGGCAACTTGGACGAATCAAGACCAGACAATATCAATGGCAATTTATCCAAGCATAAAAGGATAGAGAATCCAAATGAATTCACTTGTCCGGAAAAATTTCACACAATGCTCACTCATTCACAAGTACAACACTTTCAGAGAGGACCCTTTATCCTTTCACTGATTTCCATTCCTTTGAATAATAGCCCCAGAAAATTCCTAACCTTAGTCAGAGTGAGTTCAGCACAGTTTGTGCTGTCGTTTGTGCTGTCATAAATCATATATTTATAACATCATATCTCCACAATATATGGGACCATCACATCTGAGTTGACCCCTAGGATATTCATGATCCCATTTGAGGCTCAGCAGTAGGTCATTGAATCATGAAATGAGGCTTTTTATGGGGTAGATCTTGTTCCATTTTAACAAAAAGTCTTGAGTTTGACAATTATCAAAATTATGCCAGGTTAAAGTGTTTAACATGGTTTGATATGAATTGCAGGAACAAAAACAAAACTTCATTATCACATAATCATAAACAGCAAAGAAACAAGATAAGCACAGCAAATCAATACTCTTCTAATAATATATCGATCATGTACTTGCTACGTATCCTTCCTTAGATAATGCAACCTTTTTAAATATATAACAATGTCAATTATTGCAGAGCTGTTTTCAATAAAAAAAAACTCAAAACGTGTCTATCAAACTACATATACTGTACCTCTCAAGAACAAAACAAAGATAATCCACCATGTGACAATTTTTTTTATGTGGACTTCTTCACAAAGCTAACACCAACAAACCCCCTACAATCTGATCAAATTCAAATGCTCCAAACAAAGTATGCAGTTCAGGAAAGTATTATCCATGACAGTACAACTGACCCAGCGAGCTATTAATGAACAAGATGACCAACAATTACTTCCTAATCTGGAAGTAATTAGACGTCTTCACCGGAATTCAATATCGATTATGATTACAACCTGTCTGACTGAAACAATTCCATGACTGTGATACTTCCTTTGATTTGGGTTCAAAGCAGTTCAAAATAAAGGGATTGAAAAACAATCATTTGATTGGATACTCTCAGAACAATCTTTTCTAGATTTTAAATGATACCTCTCATCATGTCATGTCCCTTCTCAAAGAAATGATTGAAGACTTTTCATGAATCAATAAGTGGTAACTAACTATATCCGCTCCAACGTGTAACATAACAAGCTTTATTGAGGTGTTGCAAGAAAGTTGCTACCGATTGCAAACCAACTAGACCCTACTTATAGATAAATCATCAAGTGAAATATTAATTCTGATTGGCCCACAAGGTGTATTTTTCAAATAATATATCCCTGAACAGCATTATATCTTCCTTTCCAGAAATTACAAAAACACAAAACGACTAAATTTCTTTAATAGAGCCTACTGTACTGCAGGTACATGGAGTCACATGCATGTAGGTGGTAAAGGTAGCTAAGGAAGTCGGTTTTGTAGAAGCCTGGTGATAGATCCTTGGTATGACGTCTCGAGACGAACGATGGTGTTAGTGGTTCATGATATCAAGACGCCAGGTGTGCCAAGATAGAGGGGGAGGTGTCTATTGACACTTCAATGACCGCAGGAGGATGATACGGTGCTAAGATTGTGTATAGTGCAAAGAATGTCAACTTGTAGAAAGATAACTAAAACCAAGAGGGTAGGCATAGATTTCAGAAGTACAAATTACTTGACTCTGATACCAAAATTGACAAAGGTCATAAAGCCATTAGATAATCAAACAGAATATCTTGAGAGGCTTGTAAACGTGTCTTTATTCTGTTTACTGATAACACTCTCAACAAAGGATATTATAGTCTCTAATGACGGAAGCTAACACCTTAAGTATAATTCCACAGTCTGTGAATCTGGCACTCTGCAGAAAATTTCAAGGAATAAATCGTGATGGCCTTCAAAATCTGAAACACAATTCGCTTGGAATTGAAAATTGAACTTCACTCTCTCAAAAGATGCAAAAGTGTAATTCATTGAATGTAGAAGTACATAATATCTTGGGAGGCTTGTAAATGTATGTCTTTATTCTGTTTACTGATAACACTCAACAAAATACACAGGGTTAATATAGTTCTTTTATGAAAGTCATTATAAAAGCTGATATTGTTAAAAAAAGAGCACAGCCCCTAAAAATTGAAAAAAAAGTTAATTTCTACACAATCCTCAAAATTGAAGGCTAGCCAAATTGAAAGCGAGAGCAAGACAGATGCCAGTGGCACATTCACAATCTGTGCAAGATTTCAAGAAATAGACACTTGTAGACTCCAATCTCGATATTGAGGGCATGGTTTTTAATACAGTTCCGTCTATTTTACTTCCAACACAGCCTCTAGTCCCATTTCATCTCAAATTTTGATACAACCAATTTCAAAGGAAACTGTACCTAAGCCATGTTGAAGCAAGTTAGCCAAAATGTCAAGCTCAAAATCAAATTCGTTACCTGGCTGGTATATACTCAATCATTCACAACAAGTCATTAAGGTGAGACAACAAAGTTAGGTTTGGTCATTGGCCTACAGAAACCATGACAGATGTGCAGCATATTACCAATTGATGTGCACGATACAACTACACTTATTAGCAATATACAGAAAATGCAATGAGATCCTCAACTGGAAAGAAGACGGAGTATAAACAGTCATGGCTTTCACCTCTTTACTTCTAATTTGCTCCAAAACAACAAAACAAAGATCAATGCTGGAATTACAAAGGCTGTAATACAGTACATGTACATAAAATGTATGGGATGAACACTGGTAAGAGATGGAGAATTAACAGTCATGGCTTTCACATCTGGCTCAAATTTGCTTCTAGAACAACAAAACAATCAGTGCTGGAATGACAAACACTGTAATATAGTGCATAAAATGCATGAAAAGTATGGAATACAAATTACAGTATTTAATCATGTGCTCATACAAGTCACAAAAATCAGATCAATGAAATATATCCAATAAAAGATCCATGATTTGCACCCCGAGGCTGTATGCTACATCCATGGTAGAGCAAAATTCTCTCAATCGTGCCCCCTCACACTTGCACTGATTCACTATTCAAATAGACACGCTAAGGCTCATCTATTCATAGTCAAAATCCATGTGTGAAAGGAAATCCTCTTCAAACGGATTTCATCCAGTGTGAGGTTGGTTCTAAATCACAATATGTTGATTCTACAGCTTTTTGTGTTTCAACAGAGAAAACCCGATGCCTTTAAAATGCATTGTGTAGAGAATTACAATGTCCATGTGAAGAGAACAAACTTTCGATGAATGCTCTAGTTGTGTCAGATTGTAGACATGCTAACAAGAGTTTTAATCCTTTTCCAACAAATACAACAAAACATATCGAGTTTATACAGACGGATGACAAATTCCTACACAGAACAATATATCTCTTTGTGTTTCTAAAACTTTATCTACGTGCAGATGAGATGTAAAAGAGATTCAAGATAAAATGGAATGGAAAATTCAGCATGAAATGGGATACTAATATCAAAGGTAATTCTATTATTTTTATACATATTGTCTTAATCATTTTAATATTTTGTTGTCCTTCTTGTTTTGAATTGTAATGTCTTCTTTTTACTTTTTACATTTGCTTATTTCCATCCCCCGACATGAAGTTACAGCGACAAGAAAGTTCATATTCTACAAATTTAACAGGCACAATATTTGTTTATCAGAAGTTTGTAAAAGCCATGTCAAAGGTACAGATCTACAGAATATTTGGTGTGAGCAATCTATTGTGCCTATATTATATAAACATTTCCATATGCTTACAGAAGCTTTGTGTTTGGTGTCATTTCCTTTGCAGCCTGCTTTGATAATATTGAGCTATCTTGAGGGCTCCAATTAATGGGCACAATTTGTTGTAAAAGAGATGCATGAATGCAGATGTATCATTAAAGAATTTTACATCTACATGACATTTGGTTCAATTCCTAATACATATCATATGTTGATATAAAAATGTATGATTTGGAATTAAAAAATGAGAGACATTAAGCCATCTTTAAAAAAGTGAAACTAATGTACACAAAAGAAACTACTTACATGTAGGCTTTATTCATTGTACTCATTGCTTTTCATTCATAAAAAATAATGGTTAAGAGAAGAATCTACAGATATAGTGTCAGTACATTTCCATTGTGAATATTTTAGTCTATAATGTGCTTAGAACTTTAATCTCATTATTACATGATACAGCAGGATTATTACAATTTTAAATACAGTAGGATTAAATACAGCAGGCTTCAAATATTGATATTGAATGACAGCAGGCTAAATCCAGTCATTGGGAGAGTGTGAAATTTACTTCAGAATTGAATTATACTTTACATGAACTTGTAGATTAAACATACGATAGACATAAATATAGGAATAATGTGTCATAATAGGATCGCATCAAACATTTTCACATAGTTTTTAAAGCAGGCAAATGTATCTTACCAAATTCACCAAGGTGCATTCACATGGTTTTATACAAAAATATAGCCTAAATTATTCCTAGGTGGGATTTATATTCAATAAGAGCAATAAACTGGGGACCAGTCTCAATTAAGCTCCAAAAATCTCATCAATTAACTTTTTACTAATCTTCCTAGCAAAAATTATTTTAATGACATTTTTCACAGTGACTGCATCCTGACTTTGAGTTGTAAAACCCTGAACTACAGATGGCACTATGACGCTTTGAAGTCGATATCAGGGTGAAAGTGACCTGGGCTGAATGAACAGTGGTAAAGAGATCATCAATGAAAGTGACACCTTTGATTACTCCATGCCGTACCAGGGAAATTAAAACAACAATCCCAAGAATTCAGATCCATTTAAGTGTGATGCTTGTGCCTTAAATTTGTCAATGTATGGGGATGGACATTGCAATAAACATGCCTTTAGAGATTGTACAATAAGTCAAATGCAAATTAATGAAATGTCAGAAAATGACCTATTTTTGCAGATTAATGCACATGTATCTTTAATTACATATTAATATCATTAGTTCCGGAAAATTTACTCTAGTGATAGGGAGATTTCAATGCGGCAAGTTTTTTTTTCAACATTATCCACACTGGAAGTTTGTAACATAAAGTTTTATTTTTATTCTGAGCACATTTTCCAATAATATTTCACAGCAATATCATTTTAATGAATTCCTTTTGAAGTACTTATCATGTCCTTTCCTAAAATGAAAGACTCCTATTAATAATCAAGAAGTTTTCTCCAACAACCATCAACTCAAGGTAAAATATATCACAAATTCATCTGCCTCAAAAGAGGGGAAATTGACTTTTGTTCTCTATGATTAAATGCAAAAAAAATCCCAGCATGCCCAGCATCACAGGAATAAAGGTAATCAATCTTTGCAGTATGAATAAGTTTACAAAATTGAAACCAAACTTAGATGGAACAGTCTTTATTTGGGACTAGAAAAGGAACCGGGTATATATTCCAGCAATGATTGTTATCGCTAACTTCCATCCTAAACGCAGAGGTTCTACTGACGTTAACTAAACCAAACTGGCAACGAGCCATAAAGCAATGACAAAGATAAAACAGCATTGAGCCTAAAACAATCTTCATCCTGTTCAAAAGCCCCACTGCTGTGCAGCTTCCTTTTACATTTACATTGCGTAAACGGGTAAGACTTGGAGGATATCAATATAATTATGATTTTTATTGCCATGAAATTAATCAGATATAGCATCTGCAAGATACAATACATACATGTACATTGCAAGAGTATGGAACAGAACAAGGACATGTGTGGGACAACGGTTTACTTCAGATGAACTGAAAAGGAAAGTGATTATTGGGTAATTAAAGTAAGAAAGCTTCATGAATAGAAACAGGACATAATTAGGCTCATGCAAAGTGTTCCATATTGATGAGTTCCTCTTCTGTCTATAAACATGCAAGTGCATAATAAAAACTAATTCAACTGAAACATCTGAGTGTTCTTTCAAACATGAACAGACAATAAAAGTATACATTTACCCTAAGACAGTTTTCCCATTCTGTAATCACATTTTATTCAGGTTTACAAGGGGCGATGTCAGATGTCATCATCAAGTTATATGATCTTACTTGCACAATCCATGAGGCCATAAAGATTATAGGAACTCAGTTTACCAACCACAAGTGCACATGTTCATTGACTTGTGATTTAAAGTTTTCAGTCTTCGTGTATGGAGCTCAAGTTTCAAGCTCCTACCAACGCACAAAGATTTAAAATATGATTTGCGTGTCACCGATATTTGTTCTAATGACATTGACAATATCAATGCAGATATTAGGCTCTAGTTCTGGAGGGGATTCAAAATTGTTCCCGGGTACGTATGATTAGGATAGTTTAATGATATTGTATGTGAAGGGTAACATATTCCGGGGCATATGGATTAGACACGGGGTGCCTCAGGGATCTTAAAGTGAATCATAGCATATCATATCTCTCCCAAGATTCAAAACAGATACAGCAAAGGAAGTTGCTTCATGCATTATGTTTTCAAAAATATGGTGACAACTAAGATTTACTGTTGGGATATTACTGGCATTGACTGCATGGATATTTCAAGGCTGTTATTAATGTCAGATAAGGACTTTAGGTATTACAATATATTGAATTATCACGAGATTTAGATACTATTTGATAACATGTGTTTGTCATTGTTATTATATATTATGTCACCTTAAAACCACATTTAAAATTGTTGATATTTCTTTTTAGTGCATCTCACAAACAATTAATGCAATATATCATCATTAAAAAATTATGAAATCATATCCCCACTACAACTACAGAAGTATGAAAATAAACCAAACTATCCCTAAACAACCAGAAGAATGACGACCATCCAGTAATCAACCATCATTTAATGTAAGTGTTATTCAAGGGAAGATGATATATCGGCACTATCAAAACTGATGTTAATCAAATATAAGAAAATGCAGTTATCATGCAGCTCCATTTCACATCAATCTTTATTCTTTGAGAATGAAAATTATGTTTTGTTGTATCATGAATGATAAATAATGATCTCCCTTGGTATTGCTGACTAATATGCAATCAGACATTACCTTCCTGATTAAAATCACAAAGGAAGACAAGTCTCCCTTACTGCAATATTCCTTTGTTCAATAATTTGAAAAAT